>VDFB02321612.1:0-44118 GCA_007258455.2 Sequoia sempervirens
ATATATATATATATATATATATTGTTATATCTCTTGCTTCTTCTACAATTGGTTTCATCCAATCAATTTTGCCTATGTCCTCCAAAAGAAGGTCAAGGCAATAAGCTACACAAGGTGTCCAAAAAAGTGTTTGATGCCTCTCTTGAAGCAATCTTCCAACCACCACATATGCTGCCACATTGTCAGTAACAACTTGGACAACATTTTCTATACCCACCTCTAAAACAACCTCCTCCAACATAAGCTCAATTTTTTTGCATTCTTTATTATGTTGGAGGCATCAATTGACTTTAAAAAAACAAACTCACCATTTGAAGCCACTAAAAATTGATGAGAGTGCGGTTCCTTCCTTCTATCCAACCATCTAAAAGAATTGAGCATCCAAACTTTTGCCATTGTTTCTTTTGATCTTCCACAATTTGTTTTGCATCTACAATAGCATCTTTGAGCAATTTGCCATTAAATCTTTTGGAGTGGGGGCCTTGTCCCCTTTCCCTACAATTGTCAATGTTGTCACCAAACACTCCCAATATGGACTCCTTGTCACATTGAAGGGAAGGTTGTTATAATACCAACAATTTGCACAAGCCTTAT
The DNA here is from genome assembly GCA_007258455.2 of Sequoia sempervirens. Taxonomy (NCBI): domain Eukaryota; kingdom Viridiplantae; phylum Streptophyta; class Pinopsida; order Cupressales; family Cupressaceae; genus Sequoia; species Sequoia sempervirens. The sequence goes on from VDFB02321612.1 coordinate 595, forward strand.
CTTCTTTTTTGTGCACCTCCCTATTCCACCAGGTAGCTTCCAATGAAGGTTGTGATCTTGTTTGCTCAAAGTGGATGAGGAAGATGGGACACGTATACATGGGCCGCAACTAGAGCCCACAATGCCCTACGTATCCACCTTAGATTCTCTTGATAAATTCAAAGCAATGGCTTCTTGTATGGCTGCTTGTGTCTTTGCCTTCTCTAATTTCTTTTCATCTAGTGCTGTAAGAAGGGCTGTCATATCTTGTTTCAACTCTTCAAGGGTTGCTTGACATAGCTTGGCATCATAGCAAGGAATGCTTGCAAGATGGTATTTGAGGCAATTGATGCCTCCAATAAGCCTCTTCATGCACCAGGTAAAAATAACGCTCCCTTGTACTAGTCCCATTATGCCATATTTCCAAGTGGGGTCACGACTAGCATGGGGTCTCCTTCAAATGGGCTGACTTGCACTTGTTGAGTTTGAACCAAATGCAGAGTCGGATGCCATTGTACATATATATTAACCTACAATATCAATAGCAACAAAAAATAGTGATAGAAAAAATATAATTTGGAGTCGAACATGATTTAACAAAAATGTAAAATTAAAATGCATTTAAAAAAATTAATTGAAATATATTATATCATCTCTTAAATTAACCTTAAAATGTGTTAAATTTAAGTGAACAGATTAAATGCACAGAAAATCATTCAAAATTAGAAACAATAACACAGCAGATACCCTGGGAAAACCCTCCTCTTGAGGGAGAAAAACCCAGCAACAAAGATCTCTCTTATATTTAATATAGTAGTGGCTACAATTCACTTTACAATGAGGTCTAACACAAGACCAATATGCAACACCTGTCAATATGGAACAACAGATAACAGCCTGCCAATTCGCACCTGGCAATATCCGTAATTGACTGAGCACAGATTTGGCAATATTCACAATCTCTAATGGTTCACAACCTACTGTAAGGAGTTCTCACTGGCATGATACTTTGCACTGGATAGTCTTCAATCTGTATGATCTCCACACTGTATGAAGTTCGCACTGAGTAATGTATTAGCGCTGCATATGTTCACACTGAATCTTGTATTCGCACTTTGATCAATATGTTCGCACTTGATTAATATATTCGCACTTGATGACACAGAACTTATGTGAATAATCGAACTGATTTGGATAATTACAATGGACGAACCAAGGTGAATATATACAAATGAATGGGAGAGACATCTCTTCAAATCCTACATGTCGGCCTTCAATAAATCGCGTCTCTTCTTTAATGAAAGTCGGCCTCAATAAATATTAAATGTCTTCTAATAAAAGATCAAGATGAATTCGTATCTTCTTATGTCGGCCATAATATAAAATGTAGATAATACAAAAACAATGAATATAAATTAAATAGCCAATGGCTATCATTTAATTTATGTTCTCTCAATAGGGCTGAGCTGGAAGGAACGGCTGATGCTGCTATATCATTAACAAAACGTAAACCGGAACCCTATATTAAAAAAAAAAAATGAAAAAAATCAATGTAAATAATTTTAAATTTAGTCAATCCACAAATTTTGACAAATAGAATGATGAATCGATTCAATTCAATCATTTTGATTTAATATACAATTTTTTTTATGAAATATAAATCATTCATAAATTTAAATGTTTGGAAAAAAAAAAGGAAAAAAAAATAGAACTAACTTGTTGCAATCCAAAATTCTTTTTCAAAACGCTTAAGAAATCTTCCCAATCTACTATCAAAATCGTGCTTGCTTCTGTTTGCATTTGTGAAGGGGAAAATGTAGGTTAAACAAATGAAAACTCATGTCAAAAATGCGTCTAAACCCGTGTTTAACCTCCTAGGCATCTTGAAACCCTCATTCTACCTCCCAGGTGCATTTAAATCGTGTTTTTTTTAAACTATCAATGGGTTTCAGTCATGTATTTTTTCTCTATCAGCGTGTTTTTGACTTGTGTTTTTAACCCTTTCGATGCATTTTTGAACCAAGTTTTTGACCCTATCGGCATCATTGACCTGCGTAGCAATTTATTCTCAAATACTTGCCTAACAACCAATGAGTTTCCTGCAAAACATTGGCGAGTTATTGGGCAAAAATCGGTGCGAGTTAAGCTTGTGATTACTCATGCGTTTGAAGAACCTGCAAGTACTCAGCAACTCGATGAGTACTTGCAGGGTTTTCTATCTATGGTCACAACTATGCTTCCTTAGAATTTTCATACATGTCCAAAATGGTGCCTAGGAACAACTTCTTATACTAATTGTAGGATGAACCCAAGCCCCAAAAATTGGCCCTCAAATTTAAATTTCGAAAGTTACCCTAGGGCGCCAAAATTGAATTTGCAATTCACTTGCCTTACATTATTTTTATTATTTATATTTTATATCAAATATTTAAAATTTGAAATTCAAAAGATCTTGAATTGGGCACCAATAATTAAAATTTGGAAATCTTTAAGTTTTTTATTTGTTATTATTAATAATATTAAAATTATTATTAGAATGTAATTCTATTATTAGCATAGTGTTTTAAAACACTTTTTAGCATATTAAAAATGTTTTCATTTTATGCCAACAAACAAGACATGACAGTTTTCCCGCCCCAAATATTGCTTGTCATTAAATCAATGTCAACTCCAGAAACACTACCCACTTCATGCCAAGGTAGCATGTCATGGGGTGATGCTCATCGAACGTGGCCATTGCTCCATTGTATGTGCAAGCTTTAGCATCACGTGCAAAACACTCCCAGCTCACTATTATGAAGTTTACCTAGGAATTCACAATTGCAGACTGCAGTACCCCATGCTGTCCCCTTCGGAAGGTGGCTTAAATAAGACTATGAGTTCAGATAAGTGATTGCAGTAGTCAAAAACTACCCAGAATTTCATCCTTAATGATGCTGGAACATATGTACTCAATGCTCTCCAAATGTGGTACCATCTACTCACTTCCTTAAACTCAGGATTTCATTTACGCCTATTGGTCTTATGCTGTCCAAAGATGATTCACCCAGTTGAAGTACTCTATAATGACTATCCTTATGCCTTCTTTGCTCATAAATAAATTTACAATAGCTGTAAACCTCCTTGCATCAGTCTCGAATACCTCTTTGAAGAAAAAAAGTGGAAATTGCACCTTCCTTAAGATTAACTCTTGGTGGTTGTACCAAAGGTGTGGGAACTAGGAATATAAGAAACAAAAGTGCTGAGAAGGAAAACGACACTCACTAAGATCCATGTATTATGGTTCTTGTCTCCAAGATCCCAAACGGCCACAAGTTCTTGGTTTTCAATTACCCTTCTGCTAAGTGCCCATCTTTGGTAAGTAATGAATATATGTAAGTGAGGAATAAATATTTTACTGGCGATGGGGCTAATTTATTTGGCTTTAAATTTACTTATGATGTTCCCAAGCTCTTTCATCAGATAGATGGTTTGATTAGATTGTTGGTTAAAGCGTGCGCTTCTGCAGCCATCTACCATATCCACATCCGCCGATTGTCCCTACTCGGTATCCGCCATATCTTCCATATTCCGGATCGAACGTTCCGCCATGAGCATTTATCCGGCTGCAAAAATGGCGAATCGAGTGTTTCCGATTCACCAGTCGGCAGCGATTCCCGAAGCGGTCCAGAGTTCTTTCCTGTCGGTCTGTTTGCTCACACCCGGTCTTTGGCGATACTGAGAATATTTCACGAAGATATTTATTCGACGGCGGTTGAAGGCGCTGTGGCGAAACATTCCCGCAGTTCCAGTCCAGCATTCCCCTCCCGCGCATAATATCGCATTTGCCCGGTATTCCTGCCGCGGGTTTCTGGTTACGCTTCCACACCATGATCTGTCACGGTGAATGGATATTAATCATATCTGGGCTCATGAATTTTGCGCTCCGGATTATCTGAATACGGTTATTCCCTGGCTGCCCCACAGCTGCCATTAGCTGTTCCAACACCCTGCCCTGCCACTTCCATGGTCCTGGCTGTGAAACCCTGGGGATAAAAAGCTGGAAATGTTGAGGGCAGCAGATCTAACATCAGGAATTATGCTCTAAGTGGCCCTTGGCTCATGTCTTTTGTGACCAAGACTCATCCTCATTATGTCAAGTTGGTGGTTCTCAATAAGAAGGTTCCATCTTACAATTGTTTCATTTGGTGGCTACCTTTGGAGTGTAATGTTGAACTTGTCCAAATTAGACCGAACACCATTTGGATCAAGCATCTCACCTTTGGAAGAAGTTGTGATTGTCACCCAATGTTCTTCCATTCACATAACCATGCAAACCATTGGATCACCTCCCTCAACGCCTCAAAGTTCTATCTCCTTTCCCTTGAGTTTCAACCTCTTAGTGAATTCTCCCAAGACATAGAAGTTGTTGCATTCCATGTATCCATCTACTATGCTGGCAAGCTATGGTGACCACTTGTTCTTCTTATGTGATGAAAGTTCTCAACCACCTATTTGGGTTCCATGACTATATCCTTGAGCCCCACTGAGACCCATAATGCTACTGTAGGTTCTTCCTTTCAAAACATAATGTAAATCAGCTGGAAATAAATCATAACACCCATGAATCACTCGGGATCTCACCCAATTCAATACTAGGATGGGTGGAATGTTTGTCTTTCATAACCAAATCTTTTCACTAACATTACCATGCAAGGAAATCCTCTCAAAATGCGTTAATCTACTGCTTTCTATGATTGGGAACATCAAAACCAGTACCATAAAATTAATGCAACAGCTGATGATAAACCTGTGCCAAAATCAGCATGTGATCACTGTAGAAGCTGTTACCAACTGAGAATTGCTTTTTCCCATGGCTGGAAATCCCTTCAAGACCAATTGTGTGAATGCAAATGAAACACTGTGGTGGCTGATAACATTGACAACAGCAATGTTAGGGCTGGAAATTAGGTCCATAGCTATCCTGGGAATGCTTGTGCTATGCTACGAGGATAGCACTTCATCATCGCTCAACCTCCTCGTGCTTTGTTGGTAGTACTTTGCACAAATATCCCAATCTGGGCTCATCTCATCATCCTCATGTGATACTACCTTGCATTCATGAGAACTCCTATCACAGTACCAGGGCTGCTAAACTCATGAAATCAGTTAGTGTGCTAGTGTAGTTGATTGACATCAGCAATCCAAAGTCTGAAAATATTAAAATCAGCAATATGAAAATGATATAGCAGTCATTAATGAGCATTATCAATAGTTTGGGCACTGTAGAGAACTGAAATGGTAGCTGAAAATCATCCCACAAGGAGCTGCATACTTTTGAAACCCCTCAAAATCAGCAACCTTGTGGTGTAAAATGCTTGTTCATCTACTAATAGTGAATTGTAGTAGCTGGAATTATTGAGAACAACAGATCTAAAGTTGGAAACCATTTTCATAGTGACCTTAGGTTCATGTTTCCTTTCCATAATTAGCTCTTTAATAGGTTGTAACCATTGCAAGCCCAATTTTTTTTTTATTCTCTCTAGATCCATGTATAAAAATCTGTGCATACCTTGTGTCCTTTCAATGTGATAGTAAGTAGTTATGACTTCATGATACAAGAAATAGTGAGGCCATCAAGGAATGTCACATCCCATATGTAGTTTGGATCCACAAACACCACACCTTGCTTAGTTATAAAACCTTGGATATCAAAATGACCTCTATTTTTCTTACCATCATTTAGCATCAAACACCTCAAGGTGAATATCTCCATTTTGCCATCACTCATGATCTTGTGGTACTTGGCTCCAATGAGTGATCTATGAATCATGAACATCGATCCTTCACAATGTAGTTAGAATGTACAACAAACCCTATGTGATTCCTCATAAAATTCCTTTCATTCCGAATGCAAGAGATGGAGAACTTAATAGTAGCATCAAACAATTTGTAACATGAAACAAAATGTCCACATGCCCTATGCTACAAGTTGTATCTCTTACTCTATCACCCTTTTTGGCATGCTTTCAATGATGACAAGAATTTTGCAATGACATAGGGAGCAACGAATTTGAAATATTTTCATACCTTTGGCTGTGAACCAAAAGCTCATCCTCAACACTCTTTTGTAAAACAATCAATGACTTGTCATGTGGAAATTCGAAAGATGGTGCATCTTCTTTCAACTTGAGCTCTCTGCCTCTTACAAGTGGAAACCTCCTCACCTCCACTACATTGATCTTATGCTATTACACGCCATCATTAGAAACCAATAAAACATCTTCTCCTACCAAAGAACCTTTACCTTCAACTTGCCTTTTTGGTTACTCTTGTTCTTGCTCCATGATATCTTGTGGCTCTGAATTTGATTGTTCCTCTTGCTTCCCGATTATTACCTTATCCATTTTCTCTGAATGATTCATCCATGCATTTAAATCCTTCTGATATGCAACTAAATCCTTCTGATATTTATGCAATTCCTGTAACATTTCTAATGGGGATTCTTGGAAAGTCTTCATCTCACAAGCATGCAACAAGTTGGTAGGATTCCTACTCTGATACTAATGAAATGTCCCTAGGGTTTGTATGTCAGCCTCAAAAAATCACAAAATAATTAGATGAGAAAACTACAACTAAAATTCAATGAATCACAATGGTTTATGAGTAAAGTTTTTGTCATCAGGATTACACACTACAAAGACAATGTGCAACAAATCAACACTATCACTTCTGAACCAACAAATAAAGTTGTTAATCACTGAAATTATATTGCACAAATGGAATCCAACATCATTCCAACCTCCCAAAACAAGAACGGAATCTAGGGGGCCATTAAAGGGTGGGTAATCTCGTGGCCATACTCTTCCATCTAGTTGCAAGCCAAGACCCACAACCACACACTGTAGAAAATCACACATCCCCCAACACCATCGAGGCTAAACCACAAACATCATCATTCTCTTGATGTCTGCGATCTCCCTCATGTCTAGCAGCATAGCCATAGCCATAAACATCGACATGATGTCTATACTCACAAGGAATCTTCGGAACATATTGATATATGTATCGCCCAAAACTAGTGGTATAGCATGTAGGACTATCCTAGCTTTGGTTTTGAAGTCCTCCATCAATCTTCGCTCAGTGATCTCCTCAAAGAAAGCCATTTTCCTTTTTCTTGTCTCTCAAGCAAATGGTGGTGTCCATCTTGTAAGTCCATAAATGAAGAAAATTCATCTCTATCAAGTGCATATAACATGGAGCTGCTATTATGAAATTTAATGTTGGTGTACTCTTTCACACGATCCTAAAATTCCCATTATTTTACTTCCCCCTTCGTTTGCTTTGCAATCATGAATTTAACTTTTTGGCCATATTCACTTCACAGACTAACTAGTACCAAATGTCTATCAAGTCCAAGATTATTTCATTGTTTTCCATATCAATTTCCCAATTCGCAACTCGATAGGTCACGCCATTCCCTTCTTTTTAACACATGAGATATGCAGAAATCATCTAGCTTGCTTAACACCTCCCAAATTGGTGTTATCCATTTCTTCAATTTCCAATTTGGTGTGTCTTTCTTACAAGTGGTATTGATTGTAATTTATGAGTCCCCTTCTAGGTGGACTTTCTTTTAATTAAATCTCCTACAAATTGTCAACCCTAGAAGTGCTGCCTGGACTCAACATCATTGTTGATTCCTTTTGGAAGTTTTCTGGCAGCTAACTCCAAGATTTTTCCTCCTAATCTCTTATTACACATCTTGCTCCTAATAAGCTTGGATTATCGTGAGAGGAACCATCAAAGTTAACTTTGATCTAACCTTGATCGGGGTGAACCCATCGAACATTGGCTCTAGGGTTAGAAGCTTGATCAATTGGCCGAACCCCATAAATGGGGGGAGCCTTACATTATTTATATTTTATATTAAATATTTAAATTTTGAAATTCACAAGATCCTAAATTAGGCGCCAATAATGAAAATGTGGAAATTGTAATGTCCCCTTTTTAGCCTGACCTTGTTTTGATGGTTTAGCCTATTCCTGGTCCTCGTAGGCTAATACAGATGTTTAGAGGGTCCTTCTTGGCAGTAATCAGGGTGTTTTTCTCCTTCAGAGCTCAGTGTGGGTTCAGATTGGCGTTTGGTGCAGCATTGAAGCATCAAATGTCCAGTAGATTCTTTGCTACAGCTAGCTGGGCGTTCTATTTGCATTCTACAGGCATCTTTCTTATTTTCAGCCAGTCGTTCCAGGCTTAGCAGTAGCACGTGGCTCATCCCTAGGCCTAGACGCCTAGATTTTGGTGCATCCTCCATCATTGCAAGGGACGCCTTAGCATTGGGAGATATTTTGAAGGTTCATTTGCTTGAGAGTTATACCACCAGCCAGGTGTGTAGCCTCAAGTAGAAAAATCGCCTAAGTACCAAGGCTCATATCACCCTCAATTGTGGTGTCCAGGTTTCTATTGGTGTTTACAGCCATTAATAAGTTGGAGAACCTCCAAATTGTTGCTATTTGATCATCTACAGGTTCACTTTAATTGCTGTTAGTGATTTTCAGAATTTAATGACATATCATTGTAAATATTAGAACTGGAGAAATTGAATAAAAGGTTCCTTATGCTGCTTTCATTTCATTTCCAACTTACTTGCATATTAGTCTTTAGTTGTGTAATACTCTTAACTATTCTACAGTTTAAGAAAGGATTCTAACTACCAGCTTTCTATTGAAAGTAACTAACTTGTTTTCATGCTAGAGTTTCCTTTGCATTTTGAACGGAAAAGAAAAACAATTTTAAATAAATACATAATATTCAATTTCTCAACTAACTTTTAAATTTACAGTTTCAGTTGAAAGGAAACAACTAATTGATTTCATATAACTGTAAATACAAAAGATGAACAACTAACTTTTCTTTGCTTTCATAAAGTAAGAGCAATAAATACAGCTATGAAATAAACATGCTAAATAATTCAGTAATTTAAAGAGAGAGAATAAGTACAAGAAAATACAGCTTTGATGGCTTCCTGTTGGAATGTTGCACAAAACTCTTCTGTATCCAAGGAAAATGAAGTATCATCAAGGGCTTTACCGCCCATCCGAAGACCTACTGGCCTTCCGTGTTTCTTCAACTAAAGAAACCCGTCCCTTCACAAGGGTAATCAACAAGGATCAAAATTAACATCATGCCTCTGAGCCTGGTGTTAAGGACCTATACCACCTGATCGATCCTTCACTATGGGTAACTCCCAACTAGAAAGATCACTCTGACCAGGGGTATATTTGGTACTTGATAGTTGACAAATGCTTAATCTAGCATTGTACCTTGGCCAAAGATTTTAACATTACTGGCACTTCTGTGCCGCCAGCACTCTCACCCTTGCTCGACATGATTACATTTATCTGAAGGTTTTAATTACAATGACTGGTTTGTTTATCATTTCCTCTTAGTTCAAGGTTATATCTTAACCATAAAGTTTTATACATAAAAAGAGACTAAATCGGCATTGAGGATTTTTAAGACTTAAACATTTATACATCCCTTAAAGGACTTGGTGAGCAAAGGAATTGTACTGGACCAGCTTCTAAATTAGAGAGAGAAAGAGAAGATTTTGGCTTAATCAGGCAGAATAAGCTTTTCAGGTAATTTTCATATAGTTCACTCTATATTCAGTTTTAGAAGTATGTCATTGACAGAGAATATTCGAATGCAAGAAAAGAAAAAGGTTCAGGTTCACATAAAGAAAAATCTTTTAACAGGCTGACCCCAAAACGTAATATAAGACCCGATTTCTCTACTTTCAGAAAATTGAGTAAGATTTAAGAGTTTACTTTTCTATGCAAAAGGTGATCACAAAGATGGATTCATCGTTGCCTTTACATTGAAGTATTTAAACGCTTTACTTGCCTTAAAATGAAGATCCAACAACTCGAAAAGATCTAAACTCTCTTTTCCTCGAATGAATAGGTCTAAGCTACGAAGCCACCCAAAATCTTTCTGACCACGAGAGATGAAGATGGCGAACTCAAGAAATAGAACCACCTCCTGAAAGATTGAATATGCGAAATATTTACCAGACCCAACCGTGTACAACTTCAACAGAGGATAATCAAGAATGACAATTAATGAAGACGCCGACAAGAATGGAGAAGAGATGGGAAAATGAAGTACAAAACTAGTGAATGCAGCTACGGTGAATATTTCCCAACAATTAGTAAGAGAGAAATTGAGCTGCGATAGATGAATTATTTGAGAGTGGAGCAAGTCTAACTTAATGATAGAGCAAACAAGAATGTCATTTTCAGAGAGTGCACCCCATACGATTGCCCAAGTAAAACAAAGAACAAATTGCGATTGAGAGAGAAATTAAGAAGCTCAAAAAGAAAGCTGAAAGACTAAATTATATGGCTCAAAACCATTGGCCAAGAAACCCGTCGACTGCCCATGATCTTGGACATTTCAAACATGAGAGGGTGGCAAGCGGACGGGAGTTACCACCTCCAAAATCACCAACTCCCAATTTTCAATTCAATTAATTTTTCGATTCCATTGCTATCTCCTAAGATATATTCCGAGAATTGGTTTGCTCAACTCCAAAAGGAGATTATTAATAAATAATTTGAATTGACTTGTTTAGCAATAATTATATTAAATTACTTATGGCCAAGGCTATGACTTTGATGCAACTATCTTACACTGACTCCAAGTTTGATGATAAAATTGATCCTTTGTTAACCACGACCTCTCCCTGACGATATTTCCCTTTCCCTGCGAGTGTTGATGATCTTGCAACCACTTGACAAAAAGACTAGGGTTAGACCATTCACAACGTAAATATACATGTTTACATATAATCTCATCATCATATACATTTTCGCATATAAAAGAAAATCATTCACATTTACAGTTACGGCATACAAAACATTTAAATTATCCTCAATTTCACATTCGCATGAAAAGCAGTTACTTGCAACTAACATAATGACCATAATTCCATTGTCATAAACATGTTTAAGTTAGAGGGGATGTAACAAGTTGCAGCCATTAGTTTGTTTTCAGTTTTCCCTTTATGCATTGTTCTTGCATATCATATATTGGGAAATTACAAAAAAATCATATATTTGCAAAAATCATTTAGAACAAAACAAAATGTCATCATCAATATAACAGTTGGCAAGGGTTAGATACAGCAGGTCTCTTACATAAATCTTTTATTTTTTATTTTTTTTATTAATAATATTATTATTATTATAATATAATTATATTATTAACATAGTCATAGTTTACATACTCTCCGAGTAGCCAAGTAATCTACAAAAAATTTGCATGCCGAGTAATTTCTGCTTTTACTCGCAAGAAATATGCAGATGGATTTTTTCCCGTCAAATTATCGAGTAATCGCCAGTAGCTCGCAAAAAACCCACAAACTTGGCATGTTTGTGTGTGTATAAATATGTCTATGTGTGTATATGCTTGCAAACTTGGCATCCTGTGTATGTTTATAGATATGTATGTGTGCACAGTTTAGTCCTGAGTATACACATGCATAAATATCCACACACATTTGCCGAGTTTTTCCCGAGTCAAAATTTTTGGGCTTGCCAAGTACTCTCTGATTCCGAGTATGTCAACTATGAACATAGTGTTTAAAAACACTTTTTAGTGTATTAAAAATGTTTTCATTTTATCCTTGCAGAGAGGATATGACAAAAAAGAACGGGATGGTAATAGGATGTAGAAAGAAACAAAGGAAGGAAAGACTGCATACAGGTTCAGATGGTGAATCTGGAATGCATCAGAATACAGCCACAAGCTGGAACTAGGGAGATTTACTGCTGGGACAGGGGATGTTTACCCTATGTTATTATTATTTTGATAGAAGTGACCCAGGCTTGAAATGTTGTAGCTTAAATCATTGTAATAAGAAAACAAAGAGTATTTTGATTTGCTGCTCTATCTTTCATGTTCAGTTGTCTGTGTGTAAGAAGGGCAGAGTCCTATGTTTTGAGTTAAATGTTCTATAGTTAAATCTATCCCTGCTTGCTTCTTGGATTGGATACTTGTTCAGTTGGGCATCCACTTACGACTGCACCAATGCCAACATGTAATCATATCAAGACATTCCATCAAAATAAATCTAAAAATAATTAAGAACTGGCATGGGTATACAAATTTCACCATTGCGCACTGGTAAAATAAATTAGAAAACAATAAAATTTATTATTTATATACTTTCTATTCTAAAAGATGTGACAAGTTACTTCATTCATTCATTCAATCGGAGTCATAATGTTCAATTTGTACTGTAGGGAATACCACTGCATGTTCATTCATTTGAACATAAAATAAAATGCTATTGACTACAAGAATTGTGTAATGTTCCCATTTTGGCCCTACACTCTTCAATAGGATTTAGCCTATTTCTGGAAATCCGTAGGCTAAGCTGAGGTGGAAAATTAGGGTTTCCTCTTTCAGATATTGCTCAGTTGGCGTTCAGAGGATGTTGTGCAGACTTACTATTTATAGCAGTTGCTATTTTTAGCAAGTCTATCTTTTGGCAGTATCTATCTAGCAGCGGTTCAATCCTTTGCAGGTTAGTGTTCAGTTTGGCTATCTATTGTTTTGATGTGAACTTACTATTTATAGCAGTTGGCTATTTTTAGTAAGTCTAAATTTGGCAGTAGCATCATCAGCAGCTCAACTCAAGTCATCTTGCTATCCACCAGTTTCAGTATTGGCATTGGTTTTGGTTATCTCCATGGATTGAGTTTTTATACTTAGTCAAATTTCATGTTTCTCAGTTGTACCCCACACCTAGGAGTAATAACTTCATGTTGTTTTAAAAGAGGGGCCATTAAGGGGGTCAATTATGCATTTAATAATTTATTAGATGCTTTATTGTTGCAAAATGAAAAGGAGGTTGAGTAATATTATATTATTTCAAAAAAGTAAAATGCAAAAAGATGGCATCCCTTTTGGAAGTTGAAGTGATTCAACTTTTTGGAATTCGAAGAGTTCTTGTTGCTTCATTTGCCAATTGAAGTTTATATATTGCTGCTGTTTGAAGAGCTGATTATGCATATTTTTGAAGAGCAAAGTTACGTTGCTGGAATGAATCCATAATCCGGCTAAGGGAAAGCTTAGCAAATTTACTCCATTCTTCGGGCTTGCAACTATGGTTCCCTAGGTGGTGGATTGAGAGTGTGCTTCATCCAGAAGTACATATTGAGCATTATTGTGGAGTTTTGGTGAGATATTTCTAGTTTTTATGTTGCTGGTTTATCATGGCTGAAAGTGATTTTTGTATACAGCTTTTAGTATGAATTTTATTTGCTTCTGGGTATTGAAGATATGCATTCCTAGCACATGGGCGCCCCTTCCCATAGAAGATTAGAATTTATTTCAAAGTATTTATTTTTATTCTTGCAAAATCGCCCTTGCTAAGGGCCATACCATGTTGGGAGCATTGAGAATTGTGCAAGTAAATTAATGGTTGCTTTTTGAAGCTGTTTCATCATCATGACATGGGCGCCTATCCTCTAGAGGTTCATTGCAATTGATTTCACTCAATTTGGAGGTAAATTGATAAAGTTATGTGCATTTCATTGATGTACAGTTTGCTGGTCTGATTTTCTGTATTCTCTATTTCTGATCAGACTTGTTAGTTTTTGATATAATGCTGGTTTGAGCTTCATTTCTATATCATTATTGTATTGTAAGAGTTAGAGGAAGTGTTACTCTAACCATTGATTGATTTGGAAGCATATCTTTCTTATTTGCAGCTGTTTAATTCATTGTAAAGCTGATTAGTAGTACTAACAGCTATTTATTTTATTTGCTGCAATTAGTTTAAATTTCATACTCCCACAATTGAGTGGTTGAGTTTAAATAATCATCTTTCTTAATTGTAAGTTTCTCCCCACTAAATAAGTGGTTGTGTGGACTGTATTCCCCCCCATTAATAAGTGGAAGTGAGGATTTAAATGGCTGGCTTGCCGCCTTTAATAATGTAATAATCTCACCCACTGAATAAGTGGAGTATCCCCACTGTTTGTGGATGCCTGCATCAGCAGATGAATTGTAATTTCAGTTCAGTTTACGCCTAATGATCCTCTGACCATATGCTATCACCTCGCCCACATTGGGATCTTGGTGAACATTCTTGGTTAGAGTTACTTCCATGTTGATTTGCTTTTGGAGCTAACGCTAATTAGTGACTTGTTGCTGGTTTGTGTGTTAAATTTTGAGAAAAATTAAGGGGAATATTTCAAATTGCCTAGAAGGTGAGTAAGATATCAAAGAGTTCTTGTTTAATGGAAATTGTGTTATGTATGGTAGTAATGAATCTGCACCTTGTAATTTACAAGCTTGGATGTTGTTTAGTTATTTAGAAGAAAGTTTGTTTTTTCATATTTGAACATTGATTTTAAGAGTAAGAATCAATTCATAAGTAAATGTAATTTATAATTGAGGTTTGGAAAGGCACTTTAACCACTTTTTAGAGTTAGTGTCTGTATAGGAAATATTTTGTTCTCCTAAGTCAGCTTGCTCTGAAAAAAATAAATAAATTATTTGGTTTTTATTCCTCTTTTGTATGATTTCATTAAAGAGGACAGTGTTTTTAGTTTTAATTTCAGTATTTGGAGTGCCAAGGTGATTCAACTTTAGGCATTTATTCTTAAAAATAGGTGATTATCCTTGAGCATTAGTTTTTAAAAGTGACACAATTAATACAGGACCCCTTTGATGATGAGGGTAGAAATTCAGGTCGTCCCATCGAAGTGGAAGCAAGATGCTCAAGCAGCTCAAGCAAGGAAATGCTTTCTGTAGCTGAGGATATGGAGTGCAGTTGTTGCTATGAATGTCTTCTATTTCCAAATGTGGTACAGGTATGCTGTTTGTTGATTGGTAATGGATACTTACATTTATTGTAATTATTAAATAGTTGAGCATTTGAACAATTTGAAGCATCTAATAACTGAATAATTTATAAAATATATATCTGTATATCGTTGTCTTTAATTATGGCCTTCCTATTAAAATGTGCCCACTGCAACACCCCTTTCCAATATATTCTAATAAAAGGTCTAATTTGGACATGCCTCTTCATTTACAGTGATATATAGATATACATCTTAAAATGAAAACATGTAGAAAAAAATCCAAAAAAAAATGTTTTGGCTCATTTAATAGATGCTTATTCTCATTGCACAGTACAAAGCATGTTTTAAGGCAGGCAGATGAAATTGTTATAGGATGTATATTCTTGTAGTGCCGAAGTACATTATCACATTTTGGGTTATAATGATATATTTATTCTTTTAATTTTTTCCTTGGTTAAGATTGCTTTCTTTATTGCTTCATTATTTGTTATGCTTTTAACAAATAAGATTGAAGAGATACAAACTTTTGATTTTTTCCTCTTTACGAAACTTACATAAATCTGACATAATGTTTTAATACTCTTAGATAGATTGAACATTTTCTATATAATTATTGTTTGTATCTATAATTCTGATTGTAAAAAGGATGGATTTCACACAAAGACAATGGTGCACCTGTTCAGCTGAGATGGATTACACCCACAGATCTGACTTAAAAAGGAAACTCTACTTAATCTCTCTTTAACCCTTCACTAATCTTAAGTAGGCTAAACACAACTTCAGCATAGCCTACGGACCATAACCTAGAGCTCAGTAAGAAGTTGAGCTTAGTTGCACAACACCCATGCTGATTAATGGTATGCTTTGTGTGTTTTCTAGATGCAAAGATTCAGAAACTAATTCTCTGAACAGTGTGCAGATGGGCACCTTTTCTGTTTCCAATGTTTAAGGAAACATGTAGAAGAATACACATTCGGAGGTTTCCAAGCTTGTAGTTCTTTATGTTGCTTGGATACTAATGGCTGTAAGGAGTCATTTCCTTTGTCAGAGGTTTGTATGTATAACATATTCAGACATTATTTTTGTATCATCAAAAAGAAAAATCTAAGATGGTATAAAATTGATTATAAAGGGTGAAATTTTTGTCTTTTAGATTCGAAGAATTCTTCCAAATGATGTAGTTGAAAAATATGAACGGCGCCGAGCTCAATCTGAAATTGATAGAGCCAAACTTAAAGATCTGGTATGTCTTATAATTTCATACAATGTTATCCAAGATTTTATGTGCAAAAGTTTGTGTGCTTTCTCTTTTGTTTAACTTAGATTTTATGATCTTCATGTTATCCAAGATTTGAGTTTCACTAAAATTAAAAGTTAAGTTACCTCTTCTCAAGTGACAAGGGCATGCCATTAAATTTGATTTAAAAGTGGTTTTTGGGCTTAATAGCTTGTAGGAAATATACAGTCTCAATCTAAAGGTATTTTAATTGAATTAAATTCTATGATATTCATGTTATCCAAGATCTGAGTTTGACTGTCTTTAAAGATTAGTCATCTCTTCTTCTGTGACAAGGGCATGCCATAAAAGTTGATTTAGATGTAGATTTTAAGCTTGATCTGAGTTTGACTTTCTTTAAAGGTTAGTCATCTATTCTATTTTTCCCATGTCTAACAACACTTATGCTTATCTTTTGTGTGATTCATGTAATGTGTAAAACGGCTTTTGATGTGCAAATTTATATCTGTACATGCTTAAGGGTGAGGTAAGAAATTCATTTTTATATTGGAGAAGTTGAGTTTTATACAATAGAAAGAATTTTACTGTGCTGGGTTTCTTATCCATAGGGTTTTCCCAGGTAAAAATACTGCAATTATCTTTGCTTTCTATTTATTCTATTATTGTTCAGATTGTATATGCACTACTTCTATTGGTTTATTGGATTTCTTTTTCTCTATAATTATAACAGCTATGCTGTTGGGTTAAATGCTGACTATTTTTAACCATTCTAAAAATGATCAGCAGTTTCTAGAAATTGCAAATATACATAATTATTACATAAGTGTGCAGGGAAATGACTTAAGCCAAAGAAATATCCTGTCTATTTTTTATCTTTTCCATTTTCCTTATTTATTGTATCTATCTTTCTGTTTAGTTTGGATGGGATTTCTTCGAAAAGACAGACTTATTCTACTGTGACACTGTCACTATTTTCAAGCCCTTTAAAGTTTTTAAAATCTCACTAAAACAATTCTTTGCAAGTATTTGTCTATATTTTGCTTATTTTACCTTTATTCTATTTTCTTTTACATCTGTATATTATAAATAAATTAATAATTAAGTACTTAGCTAGTGTGGAGGTACAGATATGTTTTAAATGTAAATTTCTTTATATAAGCACAGGTATGGTTGAAACTTTTAGGAAGTTAGATTTGGTGTTCGCACCGGTTGATTATTTTGGTGTGGATTTGCCTTTACAAATAACTTGGTTTATGTTCAAATTCCATTCAATATATTTATTATAGAGTATTTTTTATATACAAAACATAGAATGCACTTTATATTATCAAGAGTATTTTTGTGTGGATTTGCCTTGACGATTAACTTGGTCTATCTTCAAATTCCTTTATAGCATATTTGAAATAGAGTATTTATTATCTACAAAACATATATCACACTTAATATTATCAAACATGTTTTCATAAGCTATGTAACTGTTTCTTTTTTGAAAAAATTGGGAATTGGAAGATGGCAAATTTTGCTCACATAAGGTATAGAGTTAGAAGAGAATTAACCTGTGATTGTTATGTAAGCGATTTGTATGTTATTAATTTTCAGGTCTATTGCCCTTCTTGTAACATACCTTACCAAGTGGAAGAGAGTATACTTGTTCTGGAATGTCCAAACAGCATCTGTTCAAAGGTAAGAGTGTTGTTGGAATCAGACACATTGTGCAATTTTCAGTCAAATCATGCTCATTTCTAGAGCATAAGCTTTAATATAAAATGATCCTTATTTCTAGTCATTCTCTTTTTCAAGTGACTTTGAGGAGCCCCTAAATTTGGATACATTTTCTTCCTTTTCTCACTTCACATTTCCCATTTTTAGTTAAAGTTTTCCATAATTTCATGCTGCTTTGTTATTGAAAAGACAGATGCATTGTCTTTTGGGTTTTGACTTAAGCATTTTGTATATGTTTCTATATGATTTAAGGCTTCTTGTATCCTATGTAAAAAGCCGGATCACAGGCCATTACGTTGTGATGAGGTTGAGAAGGTATGTGACTTATATGCTCATTTTTTTAATAAAATTATTGACTGGATCCAATGAAGAGGACTCAAAGAATATTATCGGGCAGGTGTTTTAAAGTTTAGTAAGCACTTCAATAACTAAGGAAAGTGAAGTGAACAAGAGTTCAAGTCCATTACAGACATTGACAGGATCCGACATTACATTTAACTTATTTTAGACCAAATTGGTCTGTAAGACATTACAGTGTATCAATTATAACTAGTTTATAATTTTGTCAGCTTGCTTCACATATCATTCAAATTGATATTTAAAAGCCATCCAGACTACTGCACAACACTGAGATTCCTGTATAGGATTTTTTTCTTTTCTTTTTTGGTTTTAAAATCTAATTCATTTGGATTTAATGCATGCCATGCAGAAATCTGAGACTGCTTTGCGAAGAAAAATTGAAGAGGTAATATTGTGGATAGCATATGGGGACAACATGTTGAGTTTTGTTAGGCATCTTTTTACGAAAAATTATAAAAAAATTGAGTACTTAAAAGTAAATTATCCATGTGAAACAGGCAATGGCAAAAGCTGTGATAAGGGTATGCAATTCTTGTAAGGCAGAGCTAGTCAAGGTAGATGGTTGCAATAAGGTGTGTATAGAGAACCGTACACAAAAAAGAACTATTAAAACTTGTTACATGTGCATGTGATCTAAAGCTTTGATTGATAGTATTCTGTCTAATATTTCTGTATCACAAATTTTGCAGGTGACCTGTAAATGTGGAACTAGAATGTGTTATAAATGCCGAAAAACCATCCCAAATGATTATTCACATTTTTGTGAGGTAACCAAGATTCTTTGCCAAGCTATATTCTCCATATTCTAATACCTTTTTATGAAGAATAAAATTTTGAATTCTTATCTGGTAAATTTTTCTTTTTGTAGTCTTTGAATTGTCTTTTTTGTCTATGTAGCTAGTGGTTTACAGTCTCTGTTGTTGGGTTTGTATTAGTTTCATGGTTGTCTGCTAGGCCCCATTGTTATAGCTGAATTCCTCTTTGTAAAAGGGCTTGGGCCCTTTCAAAAATCCAAATTGACCTTTCAATTTTAATCAAAACAAAACAAAAAAAATTAAATATTGTAACTAATAATGAAAACTATCCTGCATTTAGTTACAATAAATTTGTGAAATGTTTTAACAGGTACAAACATATATTAGGCACATTATGTAGTAGATTACCATAGTTACTTGGAGAAGGGTAGTAAGTACCACATAGTTACTTGGAGAAGTGGGTGTATAGGCACCTAAAAAGCCATTGTAACTAATTATGGAAACTATACTGCATTTAGTTACATGAATTTTTTTATGGATACAAACATATATTAGGCACATTATGTAGTAGAATCTGTAGTTACTTGGAGAAGGGTAGTAAAGCATTACATAGTTACTTGGAGAAGTGGGTGTATGGACACCTAAAAAGCCACTTTCTATAAATCGTTAGTGTGTTGAAGTTAAAGTATAATTATTTACATGTAGTACCTGGTCCTATGTAAAGAACCCATGCCTTAACTTGAGATCAATGATAATACTTTTTCTTGAAAGTTTAAGTTTGGAGACCTCATTAACACATATAGATACTAATTTAAAAGAGAGAATTTAGAAAGTATGAGAGAGATAAATGCAGCTACAAAATACAGAATAGGATGGAATTAAAATTATGATAACGTGAATAATGAGTAAAACTAAAAAGGAGATTTCGTTCATATGCTGGAGTTTCCTGCTAACTATTAACCATACATTGTTGTACATTTAGGAATTGCCTCTTACAAATTTGTAGTTGCAACTGCAGTTTGGAAGATGCCATTCTAGCGAATTGAAATCATCTGCAATGCTTCATAAATTAAGATAATTAAATCAAGCTTAAATAAAACAATACTATTTTTTGGGCGGCTCAATATGTGCATATGTCATAAAACATTTGAAATCATGTTGGTAAGCTTGTTTTGTATTTTGTTGATTAGCATTCTCGAGACCCAGCGAATCCCTGCAAAATATGCAAAAAGTGTGGAGTGTGGGATACGGTAAGCATGATAGTTTATTGAACTGTTGTTGTATTATTATATTTTATTGAATTTTTGTTAAGAATAAATAAAATAGCAATCACATTTAATATTGTTCCTTGTCTCTTTGCACAGGAGGTTGAAGATGAACTAGCTATGGCTGCAAAGGAGAGAGCAATGAAGAAATTTGTTGAAGAGTCCAATTTACTGAACAAGAATATTGGACCTAAACTTGACAATCTTAGCCTCAAATAATGCCTCTATAAAGTTGTCATATCATGCTAAACCTCAACTAAATAGCAATAGTGATTGGCCTCAATATGCTTTGTACAAAATTAATTTTTAAACTTAAGTATAGTTTGCTTTGATTGTTGCAGCTCAATCTATAGTTTGTATGAAAACATCAATGTTTGGCTGCTGCTTTTTCAAGCAATATCACCATGTTGTATGTGAGAATTATTTTAAGAATTGATTGAAGAAATAGAGCCCAATCAATTTTCCTCTTGATTGCTAAATAAAACTAGTATTAATTTTAGTTTATGTTATTATTTAAAATTTGTTAAAGATCTAATATATTTTTTTGTCACATTTTTTAACGGCATCTATTTTTATTTGTTGTAGATAGGTATATTGATCAATTCACTGCTGCCCAAGGTGAAATGTGATGTTAATTTTACAATTTGATTGTGGAACATCCTGATGCCAATTCAATCCAATATTTGTCATGAGTGTCTATGCCATGATTTAACATCATTGTATGTGAGTACCTTGTAAATTCAATTGTCAACATTGAGTAATGATCCTTTTTGTCAATATTTCAACATGAAGATAGTCGATATGGTAGGTTATGCCTAGCACAAAGCTGTTATATTGCAATGAATATTATTATTGGAATTGTCATTTAAATTTATAGTAGTTAAATTATATTCTAATCAATAATGACATTTTAACTAGAAAGCCCTAGCTTTATGTAGATATCACAAATCTATAATTGTTTTATAAATTGAAATATTTGTCAAATAAATATTTAACAAACACCTTTATTGAAAGTATAGGCTACTCTATAGGAATATATTCTATTGAATGATAATCAAAGGATAAGGAAAAATATTATAAGTTATTGAATTGCCTAAAGGGGTCAAATTTTGTGTTAGTTCTTTTGTATAGGATTGTGCCCTACTCTCCAAGTGTTCTAGAATGAATATGTACTCTATAGATATGGAATTTTGTAAAGTGCCTTCCCGGAAGGCATGAAAATTTTGGTGTTTAATTGGTTTAAAGGGAGCTCGTTTATGTTTTGTTGAAGTGCTGTCAAAGTAGCTATGTTACCATTGCGGGGTTCCCTGCAATTTCTGTCTTAAGTTTTCTGATTTTCCTTTACTTTATTTTCCCTTCAACTTCGAGAGTTCCAGCGAATAGTGTCCTTACAAATTCTGGCCACTGATACTCACTGCTTGGCCCTTGTTTTCTGTCTAGTCATACCATGTAAATCCAAGACTCGGTGAGGTCTATTAATGTGGGACAAGGTAAGGACGATGTATGTAATATATCTCTGAGTTTTCCCAGGTTTAGTATGGTTGTTCATTCATACATTATGCTGTTATAATGAGACGACATTACATCAAACAGTTCAACTGCAAGCTACAGATAAATTGTATAAATGCAGTCAACATCATTTCTTCAACAGTTTATATGCAGATTTGTTACCCAATTCAGACTCATGGATCAGAACATTTAGCAAAACTTAGCTATGCAATATTGCCATTCTTGGTGTTGAGAATTACAAGTTATTGGTAATGCCTGTGTGTCATTCAGACTCAACAGTGTTCCATAATACTCAGAAATGACCTTCAGCTATGCACTACACATATAAATATATTTCAGACCTGTACATGTAAATAGATTTAACGGGATGCAACAGATTTCTGACTTATATTCAAGGCTCGACTCCTTATAACAGGCTACAGATTTAGTATGCAAGTCAAGACTCCTTTCACAATAGAAATACAATATCAATCTTTACATGCTGTTCACAAGTTAATGGATTAACCAGACCTGGCATATATACGTCCTCAACTCGGTCCTGCTGGAAATGGCTTTCGATGCTCAAGCCCTCAACGCAACAGCTGTAGACTCCTTCCCCAAGGTCGTTTCTCCAGGCAGTGATGCGCACAGCCAAGAGAAGTGGGGTCGCCTCTTCTAACCTTCACACACAACCACGACCCAGCTGGTGAAACTTCAAGAATCGCTCAAACCATGAACCCGTGTTTTTGTTTATCTTCAATATCATCCGGCTTCAATACTTCCGAAATGATTCTGATGCTTGATAAGTGCTGCGCCTAAGGATTTCACATGAAGAGACGCATTTTAAACTGAGATACAAGCCCAAATCTGAACCACGTAGATAACCAAATCCCGCCAAAAGAAGACGCGAAAATCTGATCACAAAACCAACGGCCAACCCCAGCTAGAGGTGATGATTCCACACCTGAAACTGGACTGCAACACCTTCGAACCCTAAGGCCAGAGCTCAAGCTTCCCCGTGAGGATGAAAGTCACATAAAAATGATAATCTCTAAAGTGCCAATGCCTCCTCATTTTGCCCTTTTTACCATTTACAAAGGCTCGACCAAATCCTTTTTTCATTCTATTGGCCCAACAAATAATAAAGTGACTTTTTCTAAAGTCTCATAAAAAAGTATTTCCATAAGGCCACCTTTTAAATTTTCATAAAGTCACTTTACCCCAAAGTGATTTAATTAATTATTTAATATCACCTTTAGAAAAAATGATTTTTGCAACGTAGGTAATATTTAAATAATTAAATAAATGACTCCCTGACTTCAACAATTACCTTCGGGAGTTGAAAGGTAATTAAGCATTCTGAGCGGCTAGCTGGGTGGGGACATTATAGTCCTCCCTTCCCGAAATTGCTTGTCCTCAAGCAATTGCAAACTCGGGTGTTGTAGAATTAGCTCATTCTCCCATGTGGCGTCCTCTGCTGGTAAATCCTTCCACCTCACCAAATACTCTTTCACCACCCTGTTCCTCAGTCTTCTCTCTCGAGTGTCTACAATCTCCTCAGGAACTAGGACTAAATGTCCCTCCTCATCCAATGGTGGAAGCTCTGTAGAGGAAGTAACCTTCTGACCCAACGCCTTCTTAAGGCACGAAACGTGAAATACATTGTGAATCCTGCTGCTCTCAGGCAGCTCCAACTCATAGGCCACCTCTCCGACCCTCTTGATAATCCTGTATGGTCCATAGAATCTAGGCTTGAGCTTCTCGGCCCCGCTCCTCTTGAGAGAAGACTGTCTATACGGTTGCAAGCGAAGGTATACCAAATCACCAACCTCGAAACTCCACTCAATCCTGTGTCTATCAGCATACGTCTTTTGCTGATTTTGTGCCACCTGTAGGTTATCCTTGAGTGCCCTCAAGATATCCTGACTCTCCTGAATCCAATCCTTGGCTTTGGGAGCCCTGCTGTCACCAAAAGCCATCTCCATAAATGAAGGTGCATCATACCCGTACAAGGCTCTGAAAGGACTCATCCCAATGGACATGTGATAAGTGGTATTATAACAATACTCCCCCAAGTGCAACCACTTAATCCAAGCCCGCTGCTGCCCTGCAATGTAGTTGCGCAAGTACCCCTCAACCCATTTGTTCACGATCTCTGTCTGACCATCTGTCTGAGGGTGATAACTCGTGCTCGGGGTCAACTCAGTACCTACCAACCTAAACAACTCCTGCCAAAATGCACTCATGAATCTGCTATCCCTGTCACTGACTATGTTTCGAGGTAATCCATGCAACCTAAAGATCTCCTTGAAGAATAACTCAGCCACCTGTGGTGCCCTGTACTCAGTCGGAATAGCAAAGAAGTGAGCGTACTTTGTCAACCGATCCACCACCACATAAATACTATCTCTCCCATGTACCTTAGGTAGACCCGTGATGAAGTCCATAGAAATGCTCTCCCATTTCTGCTCTGGGATAGGCAATGGCTGTAGTAATCCGGCTGGATGCATATGCTCTGACTTGTTCTGCTGACAAGTCACACACTCCCTAACATGTCTCAATACATCATCCTTGAGGCCCTTCCAAGAGAACCTCTCTCTGACCTGCCTGTAAGTTTTGAAATAGCCCTGATGGCCCGCTAAGGGAGTGTCATGAGAAGCCTGCAATATTTTCTCCTTCAATCTAGACTCTGGCACCAAGTAGATCCTATCCTTGTAGTAGATCACATCATCCACTACTCTGTACCTGTCATCCTGAATCATCCCATCCAACAACTCACAAGCAAACTTATTCTTGGAGTACTCTACCAACAAGAGGGATTTCCAATCTGCAGAAATCTCTGAAAGTGAGCAAGCTGAAGGTCGCCTAGAGAGGGCATCTGCCACAACATTCTTTTTGCCCTTCACATACTCTATATCAAAGTCATATGCCTGTATCCTGCTGACCCACTTCTGCTGCCTCTCATTCAAATCCCTCTGTTCCAAGAAGTATCTGAGACTGTTGTGATCGGTCCTCACCACAAACTTCCCTCCAACTAAGTACTGCCTGAATTTCGCCAAGGCATGCATAATGGCGAGCATCTCCTTATCATAGATGGAGTATAGTCTCTCAGGTCCCCTCAGCTTACGACTCTCAAAAGCTATGGGGTGTCTGTTTTGCATCAACACCGCTCCTATGCCCTCACCTGAAGCATCACACTCCAAGACAAACGGCTATGTGAAATCAGGAAGCGCCAATACTGGACAACTACTCATCACCTCCTTGAGCTTATCAAAAGCTCGTTGAGCTTCCTCTGACCAACTGAATGCACCTTTCTTTGTCAAATCTGTCAAAGGTGCTCCCAACTGTGAAAATCCCCTCACAAACCGTCTATAGTAACTGCACAATCCAAAGAAGCCTCGCAACTCTGTGAGTGTCCTAGGTGGTGGCCAATCGAGTATCGCCTGTATCTTTTCCTGATGGACCTGTACTCCCTCTGCACTGATCACATGCCCCAAATACAATATCTCTCTAAGGCCAAATTCGCATTTCGAAGCCTTAGCGTAGAGTGACTGCTCCTCCATGATACTCAAGACCTCGTCAAGATGTCTCAAGTGCTCCTCCCAAGTCCGACTGTAAATGAGCAAGTCATCAAAGAACACCAATAGGAATTTTCGCAACTGCTTATTGAATATATGATTCATGCAGGACTGAAATGTGGCAGGTGCGTTTGTCAAACCAAATGGCATGACCAAGAACTCATAGTGCCCATAATGACAACGAAATGCTGTTTTGTGTATGTCCTGGTCTCTGACCCTTATCTGATGATACCCTGAACGAAGATCAATCTTCGAAAAATACACTGCCCCATGAAGCTCATCCAACAACTCATCTATCCTGGGTATAGGGTACCTGTTCTTGATGGTTTTCTTATTAAGAGCGCGGTAATCAATGCACATCCTCATGGTCCCATCCTTCTTCTTCACCAAGACCACTGAAGAAGCGAATGGACTGGAGCTCGGTCTAATGTGTCCCATCTCAAGCAATTCTTTGATTGCTTTCTCGATCTCATCCTTGAATTTCTTAGGATGTCGATAGGGGGTAGTGATCACTGGTTTGGCCCCCTCCTCTAGCTCAATGGTGTGCTCAAACCCACGATCTGGTGGTCTCCCTGGAGGTATCTCTCCAAAAACCCTATCATGTTTACCCAATAGCTCCTGGATATCAACGTGGTATGGCTGCCCTGAATCTGAAGACTCTTTGGTGGTGATCAAACACTCTGCTGCCCAAGCTATGTCATCATGCCGAAAAATGCTCTCCATGCGTCTAGCAGACACAACCTTGGCTGATCCATTTGGCATGCCTCTAAGCACCACACGCTGTCCCTCTGATGTCCTGAATTTGAATTCCATGGTCTGAAAGTTCTGAGAATACTTCCCTAATGAGTGTAACCACTGAATCCCAAGTATGGCATGCGTGTCACCCAAATCCACCACATAGAAGTCATCTGTGGTTATGTAATTACCCAAGGTAATAGGCAACTATGAAATCCTCTGAGTGCACCTCAATTTATAGCCATCTGCCACCATCACATTAAATCCTTCGAAATCCTCTGCAGGTAGCATGTGTTTCTCAACTAGGGCTGCATCAATAAAGTTGTGGGTTGCCCCACTATCAATCAAAACACATATGCGATATCCCTGTAAAACTCCTCTAACTCTGAAAGAGTTGAATCTAGGAGTGCCCGATAAGGTAGCAATGATACCACTCTTACCCTCTCCCTGAGGCTGCTCCTCATCTGAACTGCTGTCATCACTATCCTGAGAAGGCTCGTCATCACTGCTATCATCCTCCGACACAACCTCAATAAGGTGAGCTTTGCCTTTCCCTAGGCAACGGTGTCCTGGCTCCCAACATTCCTTGCAATGATAACAAATTCCCTTAATTCTGCATTCCTTACGATACTCCTCATCAGGATCACCTTTCTTGTTTCCCTTTTTCTGAAAAGGCTTCTTGCCTTTGTTCTTCTGAGGAATAAAAGGTTTAGAAGAGGATTTGTTGTCAGGTGTGGAGAACTCCATGTCTCTCGCCCTAGTGATCGCATCCTGTAGTGAATCGGATTTGAAAGCCTTAATCCAACCCCGAAGTGGTTCGGATAGACCCTCAATAAAGAGCATAACCAACCTCTGCTCTGAAATATCTGTCACCATAACTGCCAATCGCTGAAACTCTGAGATATAGGTGTCTACTGACCCGCTCTGTTTAAGCTGTGCTAACTCTCGGAAATGAAGCTCTGGATCCCTCTGATCAAATCTGTCCATAATCTTCTGTGTGAACTCCAAATAGGAGGTGATATTGGCATGCCCTAAAGTGACAAGCCCATGATACCACCACTCGTGTGCCTCACCATCCAAGTGTAGCGTAGCGTACTTAATAGCCTCTGTCTCCAACATGGGGTTCAACTGGAAATAAGTATCCAATTTCTGTACCCACGCTCTAGCTGTGCATTTACTAGACCCATCAAAGGAAGGAATCGTTAGTTTTCCAACCTTACGCTGTAGATCTTGGTTTTGCTGCCCTCTATTGTTGTTTCTAGGTCTATTTCGATACTTGATGGTGCAAAAATCAGCCAATGACATGGCAGCATGAAATTCATCTCCCAACGATTGATATTCTCTCAGGTAATCTGTGAACCCCTCTCCTTGTGCTTGCTGCTCTTGATTTCCAGCAGGCTGTCCTCCCAAGAATTGAGGCATGAGAGGCCTCGGAGTCACCCTACTAGTTGTCCTAGTATGGTTATGTGCTGGTATATTGGTGTTGCTAGCCTCAACATTGTTATCATGACCGTTTGTCCCATTGTTACCATTATTCCTTTCACCCAAGAGCTGAGTTAGGAGCTGAGCTATCTATTGTTGACCTCTAGCTAGGTCATTAAGAATCTGTTGAGTGCTACCCTCGGGTATGTCACGCCTATCACCCATAATATCCTCTTCAGATGATGAGTCAGTGTCAAAAGGACCAACACCTCTCCTCCTTTCTCTTCTGTATGTTATAAACTCACGGTTATCGGGATTCATAACATCCCACTACCACACAGGCAGGCAGGAAACAAGCTCTGATACCACTGTAAAGTGCCTTCCCGGAAGGCATGAAAATTTTGGTGTTTAATTGGTTTAAAGGGAGCTCGTTTATGTTTTGTTGAAGTGCTGTCAAAGTAGCTATGTTACCACTGCGGGGTTCCCTGCAATTTCTGTCTTAAGTTTTCTGATTTTCCTTTACTTTATTTTCCCTTCAACTTCGAGAGTTCCAGCGAATAGTGTCCTTACAAATTCTGGCCACTGATACTCACTGCTTGGCCCTTGTTTTCTGTCTAGTCATACCATGTAAATCCAAGACTCGGTGAGGTCTATTAATGTGGGACAAGGTAAGGACGATGTATGTAATATATCTCTGAGTTTTCCCAGGTTTAGTATGGTTGTTCATTCATACATTATGCTGTTATAATGAGACGACATTACATCAAACAGTTCAACTGCAAGCTACAGATAAATTGTATAAATGCAGTCAACATCATTTCTTCAACAGTTTATATGCAGATTTATTACCCAATTCAGACTCATGGATCAGAACATTTAGCAAAACTTAGCTATGCAATATTGCCATTCTTGGTGTTGAGAATTACAAGTTATTGGTAATGCCTGTGTGTCATTCAGACTCAACAGTGTTCCATAATACTCAGAAATGACCTTCAGCTATGCACTACACATATAAATATATTTCAGACCTGTACATGTAAATAGATTTAACGGGATGCAACAGATTTCTGACTTATATTCAAGGCTCGACTCCTTATAACAGGCTACAGATTTAGTATGCAAGTCAAGACTCCTTTCACAATAGAAATACAATATCAATCTTTACATGCTGTTCACAAGTTAATGGATTAACCAGACCTGGCATATATACGTCCTCAACTCGGTCCTGCTGGAAATGGCTTTCGATGCTCAAGCCCTCAACGCAACAGCTGTAGACTCCTTCCCCAAGGTCGTTTCTCCAGGCAGTGATGCGCACAGCCAAGAGAAGTGGGGTCGCCTCTTCTAACCTTCACACACAACCACGACCCAGCTGGTGAAACTTCAAGAATCGCTCAAACCATGAACCCGTGTTTTTGTTTATCTTCAATATCATCCGGCTTCAATACTTCCGAAATGATTCTGATGCTTGATAAGTGCTGCGCCTAAGGATTTCACATGAAGAGACGCACTTTAAACTGAGATACAAGCCCAAATCTGAACCACGTAGATAACCAAATCCCGCCAAAAGAAGACGCGAAAATCTGATCACAAAACCAACGGCCAACCCCAGCTAGAGGTGACGATTCCACACCTGAAACTGGACTGCAACACCTTCGAACCCTAAGGCCAGAGCTCAAGCTTCCCCGTGAGGATGAAAGTCACATAAAAATGATAATCTCTAAAGTGCCAATGCCTCCTCATTTTGCCCTTTTTACCATTTACAAAGGCTCGACCAAATCCTTTTTTCATTCTATTGGCCCAACAAATAATAAAGTGACTTTTTCTAAAGTCTCATAAAAAAGTATTTCCATAAGGCCACCTTTTAAATTTTCATAAAGTCACTTTACCCCAAAGTGATTTAATTAATTATTTAATATCACCTTTAGAAAAAATGATTTTTGCAAAGTAGGTAATATTTAAATAATTAAATAAATGACTCCCTGACTTCAACAATTACCTTCGGGAGTTGAAAGGTAATTAAGCATTCTGAGCGGCTAGCTGGGTGGGGACATTACAAATTTGAGCACTTTAGTGAACGCCCTCTATGGTAGTCAAGGAATTTCCACACTAATGATTACAAAAAGGACATGGGCTACAATAAATAATAAGGATGATATGAAAGAAGTTTGGGGAAAGGATGAGGGGGTGTGTCAAAATTGTTGGGTAGACTAAGGAGAAAGCAGACAAATGCTAGGAAAACTCCATAGAAGACATTATGGCATCCATCTATTGCAACTATATCAAAAGTGGTGGTGTTTGGCTCACCTTATGGCATGAAAATAAGAAGGGTAGTTATAGTGTTTGATTATTGATGCCACTTGTAGGAACACAATAATAATTTTGATTATCTCTTATAAATTGGGATCAACTTCTAAAGTTATGTCTAACCTAATTAATACTAACTAAAAATGTGGTCATAGTTGATGTTGGGAACTGGAATGTTGTGATGACCTTTTGTTTCCTCCCCTAGCTGGAAACTTTGTAATTGTTATTCTAGCTCTAGATGTAAAATCTAGGGGTTTGAAGTATTATAAATCTTGATTGAGCATTGACAAATCATGACTAGAAGTCATGAAAACTTTGAGCCATATGCAAGAGCTTAATTTAAGTCATAATGGAGTATTATTCAATTTTGCATGATTTGATATTCTATTTAGTTGATTGGAACTATGGGTTTTGTTGAACATGGTTAATTATTATTTTGTTCCTTGAGTTTTGGGTTGTGTGTGTGTACATAAGGAAAGAACTTGGAAAAATGATTTAGTATTCCCAATCCCTACTCAAGATTTATGGCATCTTATTCTTTTATATTGGATGTACTTAGAAACTTGGAATATTATAGGTGTTCTTGAGAAGGATAAGTGACTTATTGATTTGAGTTTGATTGTAGATACATCTTGTAATAACATATGGTCAAATACTAGCGATTACATTTGCACATATAGTGTAAGGAATGTCATTGATATAATTCATGAGTAGATGTGTGTGGTGGTCTCAAGTGAAGAGAGATTGATGTTTTAAGTCTAGTGTTGGTGTGTACTTGTGGTGTCATGTGTTTGGGGTTATGGGGAATAAGTGTAGTGTTTTCTTATAGATATTGTTACTCGAGGATCGACTAAAGTTAGAACAACAATATAATTCCCACCACAAACCACCGCAAAGCAATTGTAGAACTCCTAACCGAAGAGACACCCTTCAGGGAAGTAGAAGAATGTAAGGGATGTTGCAAAGAAAATTGTTGTTGCAC
This sequence comes from Sequoia sempervirens, assembly GCA_007258455.2. Lineage (NCBI taxonomy): Eukaryota > Viridiplantae > Streptophyta > Pinopsida > Cupressales > Cupressaceae > Sequoia > Sequoia sempervirens. The sequence continues at coordinate 31,286 of VDFB02321612.1, forward strand.
CAAAAGATCGACCTATTAATGCTTAATACAATCCCCAGAGTTAATGAATCCATAGGAGGTGGTTAAGCCATGTCACAAACCCAAGCGTCGTGTTACACAACACAAGGAGACCAAGGGCGCACACCTTGCAACAATCCCCCCAAGTGCAAGTGAGGAGTTCGAACTCATGACCCACGCTCTAATACCAATTGTTGCAAAGATGGTTGTTGTTGCACCAAAAGATTGACCTATTAATGCCTGATACAATCACTAGAGTTAATGAATCCATGAGAGGCAGTTAAGCCATGCCATGAACCCAAGTGTCGTGCTGCACAACATAAGGAGACCAAGGGCGCACACCTTGCAACAAGGTACATGTCCCACCAAACATATATATGTATAAGATAAGATACAATGTAATAGAGGAAGAGGAAAAAGAGATAGAAAAGAACGAAAAAAAGATCAGCTACTGATTATTGAAAAGAGATTAACCCCTCAATGTATGTGCATTATATATATGGAGTTATTTCATGTGTTACGGCGGAATACAATTAGTTTGCTATTTGTATGTTAGTCTATTAGCTAATCTATTTACAATCTATGTTAACCTCTAATCTATCTATCACTACTAAGTCTAAGGTATAAATACAACATATAAAGATTACTTGGGGCTCAGTACACCAATATGTGTTCCCCATTTTATTGTTAACATTGGTTCCATTTTCGGGATCTTGGTTAGGTAGTATAGAGTAGAGCAAAATAAAATTTCAAAACTCTAATATAGGAAGGAAGATTCAAGATTTTTTTTTTTATAGTTAGTGACACTATCTCCTTGGTGTCAACCTTGTGAGAGGGGGTTAGGCATCAAGGGGATAGAGAATGGAAGGGGGGGGAGATCTCCAAAAGGAATCCTTGAAAGGATTGGACCGATAGAAATAAGTTATAAAGAAAACTACCATGGGAAGAGATAAAGGAGTAACACAATGCCAAATCCCAAGCACCCATGGAAAAAGGAGACAATAAGAAATCAAGGGAGACTAAGGAAGAAATTGAGTTAACAAATAAAGTTAACATGGTGATCCCAAATAACAAAGAAAGAAGATAGAGGCAAAATACTGAGAGGGAAGGAGACACCACATAAGGTTGGAGAATGTAGAGAAGAAAAGGATTAAGCATGCCAATGTGGGTGCCATGGAAAAGAAAAGGAAAAATTAGTCCTAAAAGAAGGGAAGGCTCTTGACTTGGTGATCTCTCCCTTGGATAAAGAAATATAAATTTTGGAAAAAATGGAAAGAAGTATAGATAAATATGGGAAATTTAAAGAAGCAGTTGATAGATGACTTGAGAAATACAAAGGTGCCAACACTACTGCACTTGACTAGGACACCATCAACAAGACTGAATTCAATATCACAATCAACTTAGATGAATAATTTATGGAATCCATAAACCTCAAAGAAAATATTATTAGTTGAGGAAGAATATTTGGAACAATTAGTCAATAGAAGTGAGAAAATTAAGGAGAGAAGAAATAGAACAAGAAAACAAAGCTGTGTTTAATTTGGGAAAATAATTGTTTACAACTACTGATGCATTGCAAAATACCACTTTGCAAAATCATTAGGAAGTAACAAGACCATTCCATTGAAGAGGGGATTGAGGACATAGAAGGGGAAACCACAAAAGAGATGACACCACTTGCTTTAAATGTGGTAAGCATGGCCACTATGCCGCAAAGTGGTTGTCAGACGAGAAGAAAAATTGTGCATTCAACGACAATAAATATCGTGATTTATTCAACTAAGAAAGGGCATAACAATATTTTCACAATGTGGCACCAAAATCCAAAAGTGATGGAACTTCAAGGGATAAATAAGGGGACCATTGATATCAGAAAAATTCTTCTACAAGATGCTAGAAGATGCCAAAAAGCTAATGTTTGGACATTTGATACATCTACAAATGAATATACCTTTGGGGAAGAGTACATGGAAGAAACACAACCCAAAGATAAGAAACTAAAAAATCATAAAAAGAAAACTGTAGTAAAATACAAAAATAAGTGAAGAATCATATATGAAAGCAAACAATTATGAATAATTTCGACCTACAAAGCAACAACATGATAGAATAATAGAAAATACAAAAAAATAATCACCCAATAACAAAGTGAGGGGATTAGCTGTTTTTCAAAAGAAGAGATTATCACACCAAAGAAGAGTGCCTCATTGGAAAAATAGAAAAAATTGTTGGACAAACTATAGCAATTGGGTAAGTACTGGAATAAACAAACAAACAACCTCAAATATCTAGGATCGATGATAACTAGGACTGGAAGAATAGACCATTATTAATAAATGTACACCTTAATCACCACAAGGTGAAACATATCATGGTAGACCTAGGGGTAGATATCAATATAATACCAACAACTTGGGAGAAACTAGGAAGGCCCAAATCAGTATAAAATCCCTTCCTATTAGCCTAGCAGATGGGTCCAAAATGCAAACATTGGGCACCTAGACTTGAATGTTGAAGTCAATGTACAAGGCCTCAAATCAATAGTAGACTTTAAGGTGGTAGAGATGAAAGAACCATTCAATACATTTCAGGCACTACTAGGCCTCAAATAATTTGTCAATGCAAATGGAGTAATAGATTCCAAAAAAAGAAGAAATCTCATTTGCGAATGATAATAAGGTCATCCATATTCCCCTAGGAGAAGATGAAGATAATCAATACATAGAAGAAAAGGCCCCGAAAGAAAATGAAGAGGATGAAACATGATTATTGTCCTCAGTTTCCACATTACCTAACCTAGATACCAAAGAAGAACCAAATAGTGAAGGAGAAATGGAGTTAGAAAGTAGTATTAGAAGTACAAAAATGAGGAGGTGCTAAATGCATGGATATAAGAAGAACCAAAGCGGACCTCACGAAAGTTTATTGGTTTAGAAGGGCTTTCATGATACAAATCCACCTAGAAAAATATAATCTATCAAAAGAATTAGAAAACACAATAAGGGGTAACCTAGGTCCATCCCTCATGGACACAAAACATATAACCATATCAAAAGGGGTATATCACACATCAAGATTCCCAAATTCTTAGGAATTGAAAATCTAAACGAATGCATACTAGATTTGGAAAGAACGTTTCAAAATGAAGAGTGTGGATTGTCGCACTACAAGACACACTAGTTTGCAATACCACATGTTGATGGAAAACACATAAAAATAGCATTCCTTAATGGTAGGATTTTAAAATTTTGATAAGAACTAGATACATACAGAGGGAAGGGGAATATGCCATATTTCCAAAGTATAAATGATATATCACACCTAAAGAACGTTTACAATGATGTACAACTCCATGACAGGGATGTAGAGTGTATGGCTACAAATTATAAATGCAACTCTTCTATTGGACATTAACACCATATTCCAAACATGGAACATAAATCAGAAGAGAAGGATACAGACAAAGGATTTGTAAGAGCTTCAAACATACTTCATCCACACCTCATTTTGGGATGAAAATGAAAATATTTGTACTACAGTGATGTGAATAAGGGAAATTATCTTTATCCCAACTACAAAAACTGATGCCATACCCTTACCATAAAATCCTCCACCCAAGAGTAAAGGAAAATGGAAATTAATGGAGTGGATGGAAAAACATACACATTATATGAAGAACTAGTGGTATCACACACATAAAGAGGAAGAACAGCCGAGCCCAAAACTAGAAATACCAATGGTAAAAGGGGAAAGAAAGTTAAAAATTTAAAACAATTCAAAAGATCAATATTATAAACAAACTTTGAAATTGATGGAAGAAAACATAGCATCTACTGAGAATCCCAAAATGGCTAAGATTGGAGACTGTTGGGACAAGCAAATAGTTGCTAAAAAAATTGAGTTCTTATCTGAGTAGGAAGAATTTTTCCCTCGAACATTCACATAAATGAAACAAATTAATGAAGAAGTTGGAGTCATGAAATCAAATTAAAAGAAGGATCCAAACTGCAAAATAAAAGACCAAACGAACTCAACCTAAATGTGAAAAAAAAGTGAAAACATAATTAGATTAGATGTTGGCAGCCAAAATAATAAATTTGGTGAAAGATTTAGAATGGATCAACCCCGTGGTGGTACAAAATAAAAAGACGGGAGAAATAAGGATATGTATTGATTTCAGGGAACTAAACAAAGCTTGTATTCATGTTCCCTTTCCAACTCCATTCATTGAAGAAAGACTAGAATATGTCACCGGGAGATTTACTCATTTAATGATGGATTCCTTGGATACCACTAGGTCAAGATTAGAGGAGAAGATCAACCGAAGGCCACATTTGCGATAGAATGGGATTCATTTATGTATACAATCATGCCATTTGGCTTAAAGAATGCACCAAGAGTATTTAGACGAATAATGGTCAATACATTTAAAGACTTTATTCATGACTTCTTGGAAGTCTATTTGGATGACATGATAGTATATGGATTAGTTAAAAACCACATCCAAACATTTCACGCAAAATTCTAGAAAGATGTAGAAGCATACAAATCTCATTAATTATCAAAAGTGCATTTTTGTTGGGACACTAATATTAGGACATATTACTTGTAAGGAAGGACTAATGGTGTATGCTATGAAATTAGCATTTATAATGAACTTACCACCACCAAAGACAATTTTGGAACTCAAAAAATTCTTAGGTTACACTATTATCATAGAAAATAGATGTAGAGGGATAAACAAATGCAAGAAACAAATGGTTTTCAGATTCTATAACCTCCTGAAAGTGTTTCAAACCCAACTCTGTAAGATTTCTTCAAAATTCCATCCCTAGGTTCAAACCCTTAAACAATGTCCTAATTGGGTTTTTATGGCATCAACACTCACTCTTTGCTTTATTAGACTTCTAAACACTTCAACACACACAATCCTTCATAACTCACTCATATGATTGAATTAGGACTTCTCCTTTGGTGGGAACTTTTAAAACAACCTCATGAATATTTCCGCCAAGTTTCATGAATTGTCCATGGTCAAAACAAAAGATATGAATTTATTTCACTCGTTGGAAACCCTAGCTCTAAAACAGGGCAACTAGTACTAAATTTGCGATAACTTGCTCAAAACTTCATGAAATTTAATGAAACAAAAAGAATTTGAACCTAAAAATAGAGCTATATCAAACCATCCATTCTCAAAGCTGCAACTATTCTGTATATGGCCATACAAGGCTGTTTTTAGACCGTAATTATAGAAAATTATCATAAATTGTCAAAAAAATAAGGCATTTCCATCCAAAGCTCCTCCATAGCTTCTTGGAGTGTGTATTCTCATTCATTCCAATGTGAATTAACATGAAAAAAGTTACTGTTCAAAATTACATGTTTTTCCATCAAAAACCTAAATGTAACCTAATGTTGTATGCCTTAAACTTACAAAATATGCACTTTTTTGCAACTTTTCTTGACCTAGGACAAAATAAATGAAGTAAAAATACCCTAAATGGTCTTCCATGGTCCTCTAAGAACTTCACAAACTCAATTAAGACTCCTAACATCAAAATCCAAAACTTACATTTTTTTAGGTTGCTAGATGCTCCTGCATCATACTCCCAAGGCAAGAGAAATTTGAGTTCCATCTCAAATGATGGTCTTCTTTTTTTCTTTGCTTCCAATTGTGTTCTATTCTTATGTGTTCTTTGAAATCCTCTTGATCCTCTCTATTCTTGGCTTTATTAGTTTTGTGTCCTTGTTTTCACTCTTTTGTTTCACATTTTCTGCTTATATTGTCTCCTTATCTCATTTTGTTGCAAGACTCCAAAATTCTATTTCTCTTTCATACGCCTCATTACTGTTGTCCATTTTTCATCCTATTCATTCTCTCCTTGGTCTACACCTATAAAAACATTATCATCAACATACATTGGATAAAAACCATGAGGCTAATGTGACTCTTCACTAGCTCCTTGTGATTGCTTTCTTGGTTCTTCCTTTATTTCAACTATACCTATCTTCTTATTAACTTTCTTATCATCACCAACCTATTGGTTCCTTGAATGTGTCTCTTGCCAATGGACCTTTGTTTATGTGTCTGCTTGAGAAATTTTTTCTCTCATTACTTCTACACTTGCTCTTATGCTTTGGTTAGCTTCAAGACACTCTTGATCTTCCTTCATGCCAATGCCAATTAATTTGTCTTCTTTATTTGCTTCATCTTCTCTTTTCAAGGAAACCATCCATTGCTTTCTTCTTTTCTTAACAATCATCTTTACAGGCCACTTCACCTTCTTGCACATTGGCCAATACCCAACATATTCTTGGTATCCTTCCTCAAGCCACTGTTATACTACAAGCTTAATATATCTCCTCAACTCTACAATTTCTCTATCAAACTCTGCATCTAGTCTTATCTTATTGACTTTCATCTTGTCCTTCTTTTTAAGGCTTTCTTTTCTAGTGCATCTTTTATTTTCTTGTCTTCTTGATACCTCACCTAAAGCCTCTCTCCACTTTTCTTCTTGCCCATTCTTTTGGTACCTAGGTTCTTCACATTAACCTATCAATCTACAATACACATATCTCCAAGAATCAATGAATATAACTAACTTATTCATCAAACCTGTTTGAAACTCTCAACTTCCTCTTCCTAGACCTCTTAGGCTCTGATACCAAAAATGATGCAGAGGGATAAAAAAATTCAAGAAACAAATGGTTTTCAGATTCTATAACTTGAAGGTGTTTCAAACCCAACTTTGTAAGATTTCTTCAAACTTCCCTCTCTAGGCTCAAACCCTTAAACAATGTCCTAATTGGGTTTTTATGGGAATCAACACTCACTCTTTGATTTCTTAGGCTCCTAAAAAATTCAAAACACTCTTCAGAGTCTTATCAAACCCTACTTTTTTTGGTTAATGCAAAACAATGTATGTTTTCACTAAACCCTCAAGAACATAGGGTTTTGTCAATCTTTTTGACATTGAACACACACATAATCCTTCATAACTCACTCATATTATTTAATTAGGACTTCTCCTTTGGTGGGAACTTGGAAAAAAACCTAATGAATATTTCCATAAAGTTTCATGAATTTTTCATGGTCAAAACAAAATATATGAATTTATTTCACTCACTGGAAACCCTAGTTCTAAAACAGGGCAGCTAGTACTTAGTAAATTTGCTATAACTTGCTCAAAAATTCATGAAATTTAATGAAATAAAAATAATTTGAACCTGAAAATAGAGCACTATCAAATCATCCTTTCTCAGACCTACAACTATTTTGTACAAAGCTGTACAAGGCTATTTTCAGACTGTAATTGCAAAAAATTGCAGAAAATTGTCAATAAAACAAGGTATTTCCATCCAAAGCTCCTCCATAGCTTCTTGGAGCATGTATTATCTTTCATTCCAATGTGAATTAACATGAAAAATAGTTTCCATTTTAAATTACATGCTTTTCCATCAAAAACCTAAATGTAACCTAATGTTTTATGCCTTAAACTTGCAAAATATGTACTTTTTTGCAACTTTTCAACCTAGAACTAAAAAATAAAACAAGTAAAAAGAACCTACATGGTCTTCCATGGTCCTCTTAGACCTCACAAACTCAATTAAGACTCCTAACATCAAAATATAAAACTTACATTTTTTTAGGTTGCTAGATGCTCTTGCATCAAAAATTCATTAAAAAATATGCCACATTAGCCGCACCATAAGAACAACTCCTAAAGAAAAATACAAACAAGAATATTGATTAGACCGAATAGTGTCAAAAATATTTTGACACACTAAAACAAAATATTGTGGATGCCCCCATACTAATATTCCCTGATTGGACAGTCCCTTCCATGTACATGTCAATTCCTCAAAAAATTCCATAGGAGTAATACTAGCACAACCATGTGGAAACAAGACCATCCATTAACATTTGCAAGCCAAAAAATCTCCCAAGCAAAGAAAAAATATACAACTAAAAAAAGGGAAGATCTCACAATGGTGTATGCATTACATAAGTTATGCCATTATTTACTATCCACACCATTTACTTTCTACATAGATCATGAACCCTTCAAATTCCTACTGAATAAACCAATCATTCAATTCAAAGGGATACTACTATTCCAAGAATTCAATTTTACCATTATGGTCAAACTTAGAAAGAATAACCAAGGTTCAAATTATCTATCAATAATTGGAATAGGAGAGGAACCAAATGAATATGAAGAGGACCTAAACGACACAACCTTTTTAAAATAATTGTGGTACCAAAAGAGTTATACAACGTGGCTACACTACTATCTACCAAAGAATAGCCAACATATATACCATTGTATGACAACCAATTACTATTGTGGAAGTCACTTCCTTTCACACCAATAGAGGGAGAATTGTACAAAAGAGGAAGGGACAATATCCTACAATGAGTAATGTATGTACATGAAAGAAATGAAATACTAAGGGAAGCACATGAAGGGATATTTGATGGGAAATTCTAGAGAAGCCACTAAAAAAAAAGTTCTATTGGCATGAATTTGGTGGCATTGTTGGAGTTAAAATGACACTGAGAGGGGGGGGGGGGGGTTGAATCAGTGTCTTAACTGATTTGACCAATTTGCAAAAATTCAAAAACATAGCTTAGATTTAATCTCAATATAACTTTGACTAATGCATTCTTGAGTTGAATGTAATCATTCATAAACAAAATTGAGAAAAGTAAGAACCCAATAGAACTGAAACCACAACAACACAGTAAAGCAGTGAGAACTCAGATGAACAAAGAGACATAAGATTTTGCCGAGTGGAAAAACCTCCTGGGGTATAAAAACCACTCCTGAAATGCCTTCTAGGATTAATCCTTAAAACAACTGTTCACAATGCCTTATAGGTTGTTTTTGAGCACCCACTCAAGGAGCACCAACCCCTCAAATTATATTTCTAAACAATAATAATATCTCAGAGGATCTCTCTGTTTTCAGTTAAGCTCATTACTTTCTGTTTTTCTTGTCTACCTAATACCCTAAGAATTCAACAATTGAGTCCTTAAAATATTACATAGAAAAGAATATTACAATATATCTCTGCATCTTTGTTTTTTAGATTTTTAATATAGAGTATTTCATTACATTTTTGATACAACCAAAGAACAATATTCACGAATCACAACCAAAAGTTTTTACAGTGTTTACAACTCTGGTTTTTATACAATGTTTCAAGTATGTCTGCTATGAAGAAGGTCTTCAAAGAATACAAGGTCAAAAGGAAACTGAAACCTGATTCTATTTTCAGGAAGAAAGATGCCAAATAATAAATGTTTGTAGGAGTAATGCCTATCCAAAAGGCTATAAATACTTTGTCACAATATAACAAAGCTTTTCAAAAATCTGACCATGCAAAGAAAAACGTCTCTAGCCATAAAGAGATTACCAGACAACAAGATAACGCCCAAGGACAGCCAATTGCTAAAAGCAAATACCAAATAAAGATAATTGTTTGAGAAGAATTCAAATAAATTCCAGAGATTCGATGCCAAAAATAGGTCAAGCTCTCATTTACTGAGTTCATAGTCCAAACAACTGTCAAAGACTCAACATCTCTAGAAATGGCCATGTAAGATACAACAGAGAGGAAGATAACAATGGTGGCGGCTAGGCTAGGGTTCCATACCCAATCAAAAGGAATAATCAATTTTTTTTCCCTAAGTAACTTTCTTTTCAATCGATGACTTTGTTGAAATGATCCTTTGTGTTTTGTTGTAACATTGTGATATCAGGGAAACATCATATCGAATACATTATGTCATGCCGAAGATCTTTTTCATTTCCAAGTCACCAAGACAATACATAGTCGGGGAGACACTATAGAGATTGCACTATGTTTCACCGATACTCCCATCCATCTCGTGTATCGCTTTGACTAGACAAAATCCGTGAGACACTACAAAGTCGCTAAGACCTCCCTCTGAATATCACAAACTCTTACCGATATGCATCCATCCACCACCGGTCGGTGTGACATTGCACATTCATTATGACTTCACACCGAAAGCAATATGTCTAGCCGAAGTGAAACTTTAACATGTTGTTCGGTAAGACTTTCCCGGAGAACCCTTTGATGAAACCCCACGTCGACAAGACAAAACAACCTCATTGAGATCACATTCCGATATCGCCAAGCTCTCGCCAATAGACTTCCACATGCATTAGTCGGTGAGACATAACCCTTTTCGCTATGACCCTTCATCGAATCCTTAAACTCTTGTCGATATGTTCACATTCAACCTCCGATCGGTGAGACAAAGCAATTTCGTTGTGACTACATACCGACGGTATAACTTATTCCAATATGATCCTTTTCTGTCACCGAAACAAAAGAGAAGTCCTGCCGAAAGCTTCCTAAAACTAAAATCCAATCGTCATGACATTAGAAACATCTTGCTGATAGGCAACACAGACGTTTAACAACAAAATGGATCGGGGAGATCCTGGCATTCTCACGCTGATATGATCTTTCTTGTATAAATAAGATAATTTGAGTCTTGCAGGAAGCTCAAATAGATTAGTACCATAAGAAATTAAGATTTTGATTTCCACTGAATACCAAGACAAGTAAACCATATAGACAAATTTGTATCAAGATAAAGCATGAGAAACCAATCTAAAATAGACAACAAGTAGAATCAACTAAAATGTAGTTTTTCATCAAGGACAAACCATATGATCACAATTGAGAACCAACAGGCATACCCTGAATAAGGATTCTAAACAATATGCAAGAAGTTTCGATATTTGCTAGTGAATTGGAAGACTTGTCAAAAGGAATGAAATTTCCTTACAAGCAATATTAGGTAAAGTGCCATTTGAAAAATGAGCAATTGATTTCATTGGACCTATAGACCCTCCAACAAAGATATCTAAGGTTAGATTTGTCATTATTTCCATAAAGTACTTGACCAAATTGGCCAAAGAAGAACCAACTAAAATTGTACTACAAAGTTCATCTTCATAATAGTATTACAAGATTTGGGTGTCCACTAAGCATCACTAGTGATCAAGGGAAAAATTTTGTGAACGAGGTGATCATAAAACACCTTATCACCCATGAATCAATGGAGCAAGTGAAGCATTAAACAATAACATAGGCACCACCCTCATGAAGATGTGTGATAGAAATAAAATAGACTAGGACATCCAGATACTGACATTACTTTGGGATTATAGAACCACGTACAAAAGGTCCACTAGGCTTACCCCTTTTGAACTAGTATATGGGATGCAGGTGAGTCTACCCATAAATTTCATTATTCATAATCTACGTACCACACTCACCCTAAGGCTTATAGATGAAGAATCAATCAAACAAAGAATATAAGACTTAGATCAATTAGATGAAGATAGACAACCTGTGGTACACCACCAAATCATAGAAATGAGATAAAAAGCATGACATGACTGCAACATCAAATCAAAACAACTCAAAAAGGATGACATAGTTTTAATATAGATAGTAAATTTCAAAAATAGGGGAAACTAAAAGTCCAATGGCTCGGCTTCTATCAAATTAAGGATTTCTTAGAGTCTGGGTCAATCAAGTTGAGAATAGTTGATGGTATAATACTATAATGCTATGCCAATAGATCTAGACTTAAACACTATCATACGAATATAAATAACTTGATTTTTGTAACAATAATGAATATCGAATATACTAACCACTAACAGTTGATAACACAGGAACGGAAAAAAAAATATGACCATGGAGAACCACACAAATATTAAAAATATTTGAATTCTTCCAAAAGAATATGATGAGTTAGTTAGGTCCAAGTTTGAAAACATATTTCCTCAACCTAACCTAAAACCCTAAAGACACCAAAAAGGGTACCAAAAAATATTTACTAGAAAGCACAATATAACGCCCCTAAAATTGTATTATAATTATAGATTATACATCCAACCACCAAAAGAGTTGTGGGAAATTTAACAAGAAAAAATGCATGAGAAGATGAACAAATGACCACACTATTTATTACATTCACCCAACTAAGCTTTATAAATACAACCTATCACTATCAATAAAGTTAATTTTCTCTCTTGTTGTTATGCTACGACTATACTACCTAGCTGTGAAGCCTTAACAAGCATAAACCCACAAATCTCACTCTCTCCACTCTAGAAAAATAATGGATGCCCCTATTCTTGTCGATATCTCTTAGAAACCACACCCAAAATAAAAGTAATTCTGGTACAGGGCTATGGAGAAAGACCTAGATAGAGCATTCAAAGGTTCTAGTAGACATAATATACACAAAGGATGTCTGCAAATATTTCCATGCACCCCTAACATAAATAGACCACACAAAATTTGAAGGTCTATGGCTAGCCCTCGTCCAAACCAGTACACATAATTTTTTGTAGTATGCACACATCCAAGAGAAGATGTTCTATGTATGAAAGGAGTTCCCATATTTTATTTGTGAGGAGGGGTGGATTCACATAATTCTTAGCTGAATTAATGATGAATACATGTACCTAGATCAACCATATAGAATTACAAAGGCCACCATACAAGTTGCAATTGGGTTGTCTATGCATGGGGAGACCCCACCAAAGAAGGAAATAAAAAGCTCAGAGGCGATCAAGCTCACATGAGCTACATATGATGGCCAAAGTCTAGAAGTTACCAAAATTGTTAGGGTTAGAGATGGCAGATCTAACAATTAAATGCAGATTTTATATAAAAACAGAGAAACTAAAACATACACAGAATAAATCATAACACACAGATTTAACGTGGTTCACCCAATCCGGGCTACATCCACCAAACCGCAGCCATCC
>VDFB02321612.1:48751-102382 GCA_007258455.2 Sequoia sempervirens
TCGGTGATCACGCGAAAAAGTAGGAAGAAATTTTTTCTCGGGGGCTGCCGCCCCCGAACCCCCACCTGGGGCCCAGTTCGGCCCCAAACCCCGGCAAGGTCAGGGGGCCAGGATGTATAGTATACCATGGGCTATACAGTATAGCATGATCAGTTGCCACATACCAACAATCTCCCACTTGGAGACTGATCAGGCTCCATACCAACACAAAAATCACCAACCCAATTGTGAGATATTCCACTATGGGTATCACCTACAAAGTCTACTACAACAACTGAGAGGACTCTACCATCACAAATTCTATCCATGCGACATTACCAAATGGTAACAAAGGGAAAATATATAGATTTGTGTGAGGTTTTGTGGCAAGAGCTACTGCATATTATACAACACACTAAATAGTCCCACTACCAATTTAGGTATGAAACCATAATAATCTTTCTTGCATTCTATTTCACATTTCATCTACCAACATTTGTAGGAAAGATTTGGGAAAACAATAAACTGATAGTCACACAAATCTAGGAGCGTATCAAGAATTTCAAGGATGCCACATCTTACATGGATAACTATTGTGGTTACTTCAAATACCTCCAATAGAAGCCCCAAGAATGGGAACACATCTCTTACATTGTGGTTTGTTGATACATAAAGGATATAGTATTTTTGGTGGACAAGGACTATACATTCATGGAGGCAATCAAACCTAGGACATCCTAGATCCAAAACTACCATATGAGGTATCCAATGCATAAATAGAATCTTATGTGGCAACATTGCTTGAATTCCCCAAAGACCATAAAGCCAAAAAAATCATGACTTATTGGGAGTACATGGACAATCTTTCCTAGAAAAAGGCCAAAGGATCAAGTGAAGAAAAATAAAGAAAAACCTCATGCAAAACGAGGGATAGGAAAAATAGAATCAGAGGGGTAGACCACTACAAATACTCTGCAAAGGTCCAAGAGATTGCAAGTGGGGACACCTCCAGAAGAATCAACTCAATGGAAAGGAGTACAAGGAGAGTTAAAAGGAAAATGTTGAACACTCCCCCACAATTAGAACCGTTTGTTGAAGAATCCTTAGAGGCACTCATCCAAATGATTGTGGAGAAGGAAAAAAAGAAAGAACAAAAAGAAAAAAAAGAATCATCTCCCTCAAAAGAAGTGAGCAAAGAAGAGCACCCAAATAAGAAAAAGTTGAAACCCTAATGAATCAAAATCAACTCTTCAATGGCTTGTTTAATAAGAAAATATATAGAATACCTTCAAGGTATATGAGGAAATGGGTGCCACAAATAAATCCATTACAAAATTGACACTCTATAGGTGGCCTCTAGTGTTAGAATTATGAAACAAGCACAAAACCACGAGCCATAGGATCAAACAACAAAAAAATACACCTTCCATGCAAGAGATTTGTAAACAATATATGCAATATTCCTCAACAAGAAAAAGCTACAAAAGCAAGAGACTCTCAAAAAGATATGAAAGCTCAAGATAATTATAATGAGGGTTGAGCTCTTATAAGAGAAAAACCCTAAATGAGAAAGGGATTAGATCATGACAAGTGTCAACATCACATGAGATGAGACATAATGATCTAATATTAGATCAACTAATAAAGAAATCCTAAGTTTATCTTAAGTGCATGAGAATAAATTAGACTAATAATCAATTAAAGATTAATTAATTATTAGCTAATGCATGATAACTCTAACATCTAATACCATATTAGAGTCACTAATGGACCAATTATTGGGGTCTCTAACTTCTGTACTCAATATGAAGAGGGAGAAAGTCACACAGATAGAGGAAAAGTTGAAAGAGGAGGTGATTGCAAAAGTGGTTCCTTTTGCAACCAAGGTGCAAAAGGAAAAGATGACACAAATCCAATGTAGAGAACTTTGGACCAAGTGGAGGTTGGATAAATTGATGTTGAGGAGGAAAAAGTTCACTAATCAAGTTGAAGAGGAGATCAATGAGGCTACATAGATTTAGCCTACCAAGAGATACACGAGGAAGAGGTAAAATATTAAAACATAACTTCCTCCACCTCTGGAGAAACAAGCAATTCAATTGATCAATATGTATCCTATCCTCCCCACTCCTATATTTCATTTTCCTCTCACACTCCCCCTATGCAACACATTAAGGTATTCTTAGCTAAACAAAAGAAAATCCATCCATTAGCCTCACCACAACTCCTTTAGTTACCATTGGTTAGATCATAAATCAACATTGTTGATATATCCCCCCTCCAAAATTTTTAGTTAGGGGATATCTTACAACAGATAGCAAGGGAAGATATTCTAAAGAAACATGTAGAGAATACAAAGTAGTTGGATCATACTATTAATGATATCCAACATAAATGTCCTTAGATACAAAGGGACCATTACCAACCCCTTGCAACACAAATAAAACTCTTGGTAGATGGAGTACTAAAAGACACAAAGGAGAAAAAAGAAAAAATACAGCAAAGCATAATTGCAGAGATTCTCAAAAAAAGGATGGATGAAGAAAGAAAGAAATGCACCATGACCCATTTCACATTAGAGTCCCATATTAGCACACTAAAAAATATAGAGGGGGACATCAATGTGTTGTACCGATTTTTCCTCCAAAGGCCTAAAATCACCACAAAGCTGAAAAATCAAATGGATCAAATTAAATTACACATCATGTAGATAGCACAATTTAATGATGTCCTTAAAAATATAAATGGGTACATTAGGGCATAGATGGAGACCCTACACTCCCAATTCTAGTATCTACATAATCAAAGAGACCACACAAGATATTAGTTCCACCAACTCAGGGAATTTATCATTTTACAACACACATTATAGGGGTCCTTAGGGATGCACAAAAAATAGCCCAATAGATTCAAATCCCCACCATAGTACCATAGAATGCTTCCTTACACAAATCAATGTACAAAACCAAAGCCTTCAACAAGATAAGGTATAGTAAGACAACGATTTTGCTAATATTTGTAAGGAAGAAAAGGTAGTAGAACAACTTCCTACACTAATCTTGAGAGGAGGATAATGCAAAAAATTTACAAATCTTTACAATAATTTCAAAAACTTAAACATAAATATCATGCATACCATAACACAGTGATTTACATGGGGAAAACCCTTTCAAGAGAAAATCCTCACACTCCAAAAGACACCCAATATACTATTAAAAAATCATGAAGATTACAATACACTTGCAGAACAAGCTTCTCACAAGAGTATCACCAAGCATATATCTAGAGGATACACAACTGCTATCAAACTCTTGGAATAAATCAAAATGCACAACTATAATACAATGGCCTCATAAAATAGGGTTTCTCTCTAGGGAAAGATAAAACACAATATCTATTGTTAGATATGAAACCTAATGATAAATGGTCCAAATTTACAATAATAAAATATGGTTTTTAGGGGTTCTTCCCCCAAACCCCCAAGGAAGTGTGCTAGCCCCTAACCCCCACTAAGGCACACTACCCCCAATCTACTCATCAAGGGGAATGAGCCCCCTAAACCTAGCAGGGGGTACCCTCCCCCTACACCCCTCGTGCTCACCTATCAATAATAAACCTTTTGTAATTGTAAGGTTAAGACACATTTTCCCAAAAAATCTCACTTGTCAAACACCTTACAAAAGTAATGAGAGTGAGTATTAACCTCTTCTCTTAATTGATAGGGGTCGAAAGGCCCATATACTCTGAACACCATTTGAATTTCTATACTCATAGGCTTAGTTAAAGAATCAACAACATTCATCAAAGTATCTACCTTAACCAGCTTCACCCTACCATCTTTGACCATATATCTAACAAAATGATATTGTACATCAATGTGCTTGGTTTTGGCATGAATTCCAGGTTCTTAGCTAGGAAAACTGCACTCTGAATATCACAATAAAATGTCACTGCACCTTGTTTTATTCTAACATTTGAACACAATATATTAAGCCAAATGGCTTCTTTACAAGCATGATTGGCTGCCATACACTCAACTTCAATAGTGGAAAATGCGGAAACATCTTGCCACTTACTCATACAACTAATTGCACCACCAAATAAAGTAAACACAAGCATTGGTGGATTATCTACTATAAACATCACCTTCCCAGTCTAAATCCACATGACCATGAATATCAAGGGAAAGTTTGTCTCCTATCAAAATACCATGGTAACATAAGGAATACTCTAAGGTACCTCATAAATATTTGAAGACTCTTTTAACTGCATCCCAATGAAATCTACTAGGATTAGACATATATCTAGAAATAACTCCCACTACTTGGGAAATGTTTGGTCTAGTGTAGACCATAGCATACATAAAAATTTCAACTACACTTTGGTAAGGCACTCTACTCATGTATTCCATCTCTAATGGGGATGTTGGAAAATTTTAAATAGACAACTTTGTTCCAACTATAAACAAAACACACAATGGAATATACTCTTGCATGTTAAATCTTTGTAAAAATTAATTGGCATACTTATTCTAGCCAAGCCATAGCTTTATGTTCATTCCATCTCTTCTAATTTCCATCCAAAGAATGTGCTTAGCTACAACAAGATATTTCATTTCAAGTTTAACTGCAAGTTGAGACTTTAGTTTTGAAATCATTCATTTCCCTTTACTAATAAATAACATATCATGAACATACAATGCAATAAATAGGAAACCATCACCATCAAATTTATAATAAAAATATTGATCTGATTTAAAACACTCAAATCTCAGACTCAATACATATGTATCAAATTTATGGTACCACATCTTAGGACTCTAGTTTAGGCCATACACATATTTCTTCAAATTGAAAACCAAATTACTTTTTCCTTTCACCACATAGTGCTATGCTATGTCATAGAAATATCCTCCTCCAATTCACCATGAAGGAAAGCCATTTTTACATCCATTTTTTGAACTTCTAAATCATAAGTAACAATAATAGAAAGTAAAAATATAATGGATGTGATTTTTGCAATAGGATAATATATCTCACTATAATCATCACCCTCAACCTGAGAGTATCCTTTTGCATCCAACTATTCTTCGTATTTCTCAATACCTCAATCTAAACCAATCTTTTTCTTGAACACACATTTGCAACCAATAGACTTTCATCCCTCGGGAAATGGTACAAGATCCCATGTATCATTCTTTTTCAAAGCTACCATTTCTTCATCCATAACAATCTTTTAGGATTCTGCATCATTAATATCAAATGCCTCTTCTATAGATCTGAGTTCACCCATGTTAGTATTCAAAGAAAAAATACATCTCCAATCATTAGGTGAATACCTTTTAGGTGGTTGTCTATGCCTTGTAGACCTACAAACAAGCTGAGTTAGAGTTTCTTACTAATCTTCTGAATATTTAGAACTAGACGAGCTCTCCTCAACTTCTTGTCTATCTAGAGGCCTCGATTCAAAATTTCTAGGTGTAGGGAAAGTTGAATCACATATATATTTTAGTTTATTTTGGTTGCAATGTAATAGAACAAGGCTTAGTTTCTCTAAAAAAAAAATTCTACTATTTATTACCTTCTATGCAATAGAATACCAAAGCTTGTATCCTTTTACACCATAACTATATCTGATGGAGATACATTTCACAACCTTATTCTCCAAATTTATTCACTTCTCCTTTGGAAAATGTGCATGTGCCTCACAACCAAAAACTCTAAGATGTATCAGTGAAGGGTTGTGACTTGACCATGCCTCTATACGTCTTATCAACAAGAGATAATATAGGAGACTTGTTAATTAGGTAACAAGAAGTTGCAAAAACTTTAACAAAAAACCTTTGTTATAGACCAACACAACTCAACATACTCCTAACCTTCTCCATCAATGCCATGTTCATTCCTTTTGCAACTCTATTTTGTTAAGGGGAATACAAACTTTTGTCTATGAATGCCACAATCTTTGCAAAATCTATCAAAATAATTAGAAAAAACTTCACCACTATTATTAATCCTCAAACATTTTATTTTCTTTCTAGTCTACAACTCAACCATTGCTTTAAATTCTTTAAATTGACTAAAAACTTCAGATTTACTCTTTAGAAAATATACATGTGTCCTACTATAATCATCAATAAATGAAACATAATATATGCATTTTCCAATTGAAGGAATATCTACAGGACCAAACACATCAAAATGCATAAGATCCAATACACCAAAAGATTATGAGAAATCGAGTAAAACTAAATGTAGTTTTTTTTTTCCATAAATACAACGCTCACAAAAGTCAAATTCAAGATTGCAATTAGACAAAAATTCAAAAAGGTTTTTATTTTTCAAGGTCCTTAAACCCTTTTCTCTAATGCGGCTAGGTCTTTGGTGAAATGCAATATTTTTCACTGTAGGTAAATCACAACATGTTTGTATAATACTTCAATATCCTTATATCCATATTATCCACACTTTAATCTTAAAAAAATCATTTTCTTACTAGTATGATTCTATACAAGTACCTTAAATTTGTGAAAAACTTCAAATTTATTTGTAAGAAAATATACCCAAGCATGCTTAGTATAATCATCTATGAATGAGACATAATACTAGGACTTATCAATGGATTGCACATCTATATGACTAGATACATCATTGTGAATCATTTCCAACATCTCTTGTTAGAGTAATCATGCATTAGATAATAATTAGTTAATATTTAGTTAATTATTAGTCTACTTTATTCTCATGCACTTAAGCTAAACTTTGGAGTGATTTTATATGTTAACTAAAGAGCTATTATTAGATCATTCTATCTCATTGCATGAGATGTTGACACTTGTCATGATCTATTCCCTTTCTCATTTAGGGTTGCTCCTATACAACAACCAACCCTCATTGTATTATCATACCTTTTTGATGCCTTTGATAGAACACTCAACCTTTGAGAACTCTTGTTTTCCTTGAAGATTCTTGAGGTTCATTTTGTAAGTATTTTCTTTTTGAGGAATAATAAATCTTTGTTTTACAGAGCTCTTGCATGGTAGGTGTTTTGTTCATTGTTTGATCCTACACCTCATATTATTCACAAATTTAACATGGTATCAAAGCATGGATTCAATGAACCCCTTCTCGATTTATGAGGTTTTTTCTTCAACAAGGGTTACATGCTTTAGATCTAGATTCTCCATTGTTTTTTTGCAATTTTTGGAGGTGGGAAATTTTTAGGTGCATTTTAGCATGAAACAGACCTCACCGTTGGATTCAAGAGGCCAGTTCAATGAATTTTAACTATAAATTTCCTATAATCAATGTCAACATCAAGAGATTCTGAGGCAAATTTTTTTGCACAGGGGTTGCATGAACCTTGTACGGTCTATGCACACTATTAAAAAAAATAATAAAAAAAGGTTTATGCTTTTTTTATAAATCTCTATTATTCTTATAAATTATTTATTAAGGAATTTGAAAAAAAACATATATTAAGAAAAAATATTTAAAAAAAAAGTTGGGCACCCCTTAAATGGTACCCATAGGGTATGTGCAAATTGAAGGGCCCTGTGGGCCCCTTGCAATCATTGGCAAGATTTTTAACCCCTGTGAACAACCTCTTAATGCTGACCAATGGCTACTATAGCTGATCAAAACATTCAAAAAGAAAGCTTGATGGCATTTTTTTTTATTCCAATAATTTTTATGGAGGCATAGGGAATCTTTTACATTCCATTGAATATTCTGCTCAAGAAATTTTCATGGTGAATCACTACGTCATATTCTATTCACTAATTTTTGGGTAGGGGATAATTTTTTTTCTAGGAGCTCAAGGGGAATGTTCTTATAACATTTTGCTCACGTCAACTATACAAATGCAGGGAATGGCCCCATTCAATCCCTCTTTGGCCCTAGATGAGGTTTTTTTTTCTTTTGACCATAACTTGGGCATATGATATCTAAATTAGATGAATGAGATATCATCGAAGGGATGGTTTTGTCAAATTTCTAGTGGTGTGGGTCTCATCACCATTTTTTTCTTCTGGTTTATTCTATAGCCTATTGAAGTCAAAGGTGTTGTTTTTAGTATTGAGCTCATAAATTTTGATTTGTTTCCTCATTTTTTGTGAGCCAAACAACGTTCGAACGGTCTTACAGAGCTCTTTTTATTCATCCATGCACTTTTTCCAAATTTCTCTTTAGGTACATTTTATTCAATTTTTTGTGTTTTCACATTTTGGTGAATTACTTAGACATCTTAGCTCCTAATTTTTTTTCTTTTATGTGGGATGACTCGTTTTGGCTATTCTATATGTATTTCTAGTATTTTTTCCTATTTGGGAATTGTAGACATCTTTTTCATGCATATTCTCTTTTGTAGATGCACTAAGATAAAGTTTCATTCTGGTGTATACTTTTTTGGGGATTTTGCACATTTTGTTGTTCCTTTTTGCACTCACACTATGATATAAAGTGCCATGGAGGGTTGATGTTTTCCTTTGGATTTCCATCACACCTTTTTCAGGTGAGTGTCCCTTCCACAAAAATAGTGAATCCTGGTGATTCTTTCCTCATGCATGTGTATCTTGATTTGCACACCCTTTTGTTGCATTGGTGGTTATCATTGCACCAAAAGATCGACTTGTTAATTCCTGATACAACCACTAGATTTATACAAGATCTACGAGAGGCGATTAAGCCATGTCATGAACCCAAGCACCACAATGCACCAAGGAAACCAAGGGAGACACCATCTTGCAACACCCCCCCTCCCCCCAACACAAGTGAGGTGTTCAAACCTGTGATCTCAACTCTGATACCAATAGTTGCATTGGTGGTTGTTGTTGCACCAAAAGATTGACCTGTTTTAATGCCTGGTACAACTTCCAAATTTATACAAGATCCATGGGAGGCGGTTAAGCCATCTCACAAACACAAGCACCATGTTGCATCAAGGAGACCAAGGGACACACCATCTTGCAACACCTTTTATTTGCAAGTTTTTAATCCTACATGCACTTCTTGGTTTCACATAGTTTCAGTGTACCTATCTTGGCTCTCCCTTGTCAGTATTATGGGGGTTTCTACTATTGGTGCTAATTATTCCTTCCTTTCATTTTTTGGAGTGATCTATATATCTAGTTCTTGTTCCTATGTACTAGGAAGACGCAATGTACATTATTGGCTGGTTACCCATGCATTTCAATGAGATGGAGCATTTACCATATGGACACTCTTGCATTTTGTTTTTAGAGGTTATTCATTTCTGAATTATATCAATCATCTTTTGACAGTTGTCTATAGTTGCTTCATGTTGCAGTGATGTTCTACATTTTCCTCTTTTTTGGGACATTATTTTGGTTGGAGGATTCTTAGTCCTTCACCTTGATTTGGAGGCTTTTTTAGTCCTTCATTTTCCTTGCTCTCTTTTGGAGAGGAGTATTTCCCATGATGTTTTCCCCTTTTTCTTTAGTTTTGAGAGATCTTTTGTTTGCACATGGGTACCTCACCAAGCCTTGTTTGTCAAAGCCCATCAAGCATTCTCTTTTTTAGGGTTTTTAGCTACTCCCTAATTTCATCTTAAGGGGGGGTGTTAGAGTAATCATGCATTAGATAATAATTAATCTTTAATTAATTATTAGTCTAATTTATTCTCATGCACTTAAGCTAAACTTAGGAGTGATTTTCTATGTTAACTAGAGAGCTATTATTAGACCATTATATCTCATTGCATGAGATGATAACACTTTTCATGATCTAATCCCTTTCTCATTTAGGGTTTCTCTTAAGTAGCACTCAACCCTCATTATATTATCATACCTTTTTGATTCCTTTGATAGAACTCTCAACCTTTGAGGACTCCTTATTTCTATTACCTAATTGTGCTTTTCAACCCAATTAGGTTAAGCTGGGACAACACTAAAGTTTTCAACTTTGAAGTAGGAGAAAGGTACACAAAAGATTCTGCTTAAGTTACTCATAAACATATAGATAATGCCATGAAATGAATTTTTCAGTTTTCATTATGCAATTATTTTGAAGAAGGAGAAATAGTACGCAAAATTTTGCATCAAGTAGCTGTTTAAATTCATTACAAGAAATATGTGTATAAGTTTCCCACACAAGCCGTGGGAGTAACTGAATGAGATACAACAAAAGATAGATTGTACATCTGAAAGTAAAGAGGACATATAAGAGAAAAGGGTTCCATCATTTCCTGAATGACGAACCCCATTGTTGATCAGATGCATCTTTAGTTCCTTTGTTGATAGTTCTGGAGGTGTCTGCAAGGGACAGAGGAAGTGATGGTAGAGCTCAAGATTCCATGTCTCTTATATGTCAAACCAACAAATATACAACCTATCTCTTATTAAACATCAAATCAGATATTCCAAGGTGCCTCAAGGTCAGAACATAGATATCATGAAGATCCAAGAAAAGTAAAGATCATCTAATCATCATGAGAAGCTCCGGGCTTCTTAGTTTTCTTAACTTATTTGTTGATTGTGTAGGTATAGGTATAATATTATCATACAAATCAACAAAAAAGTCTTAGCATGGGAACCTTGTGAAGACAATCTTGAATGTATGCAAAGGAAAGAATAGTCCAATGGTTATAAGGAAAGAGTAGATAAAGTGAGAGTCACATGCCTGAGATAGCATCATGACAAGAGAAGAAAATGCTGTAGACCAAGCTTGCTCTATGTGGCCTAAGGAAGGTTTCTTACATATCATTCATGGTGCAATTTGCATTGGATTTCCAGAGGTTATTGGGAATCATACAATGAAAATAGCAGTATAGTGATCCTTAACTCTAGTTAAAGATCTAGAGCAAGGTATAGATGAGCAAGTTTAAGGGGCAGTCATGACTGTACAGGGTTGTCTTTTAGACCATAAAGAAGAGGGGGTGGAAATATCTTAGCATCTTAACCCTTGTGAAAGAATTCAAGTCCTAGATACAAAGGGAGATTATCATTTCTACTATAGTGATGACATTTGACATTGCTATTGTAAACTTTGTGGTTTTTCCATCAACCTTCACAACCTTCAACTTTAGTGTTGCCAAAACAATTGGAATTTTTTCTTGCGCATTTCAAATTAGATTAATGATGGATTTGGTTTAGTTTTGTTCTCACTAGCCTAGCCTCTTTCAGATGACAAAAATAGAAGGAATTACAAGAGACAAGTGGACAAAACAGTAAGGGTAGTGACAGTCTGTATGGAAAAGACATCTATAGTTGTGCAGGGACAGTCACATTATCAGGTGGAAAACCTTTGCAAGGTATAATAATAGTGACTATCAATGTCAAATCTATTTTCATCTCCAACTTAAACTATTCAGGAAATCTTGGTGCTCTAAAAGACAATCATGTCTTAGGGGGTAGTTCTCTCATCAAAAGAAAGAAAATCCTTAGGAAAAGGAATGAATGGGTTGTGCAAATAGGAGGATGGTATATGAAGACAAACATAATTATCAACATCAATATTAAAGACAAAAATAATGTGAAGCTTCTCATGCAGACATTAGGGAAACAACCAAGACAAGAAAGGGCATACTTATTACTATGAAGGAGCAGTGTTCATGATAGCAAATGAGGAAGACAACCATTTGAAAGGGCAATAAGATCAAGATGTTACTATACTTTGTCAAGTTGTTTGAGAGGACAAAGAATTCAACAAAGAGAATATCATCATCAATTAAGAACAAAGAAGACAAAGAATGATGTTGATGCATAGTCAAGATATAATGCACAATCAAAAGATAATTTGATGAAGGGAAATTTTATCACTAGGTTTTGATGAAAATAATGAAGTGACCAATATAGTTGAACATGAAAAGAGAGTCATAAGTATTAGAAGACAATCATAGAGTGTGGTCAAGGAAATTGATAGGAGTAATAAGAATAACAAATATTTAGATGGTTTTAGAGTTTCATTATAAGTTGACTTCTTCAATGATTTCTTTAGGGGGAGAACAATGAGATGATAGAGAATATTGGAGCTTGAAGATCACACATGAAACTCGTGATATTATTTTTCAGAGCATATTTTGTTTGATATCAATGGTAAATGATCTAATGGATATGTATGTGATAAATGATTGTAAATGTTCATTTGAAGCTACCATTGTTAAGATAATGAAAGAAAGGTGTATTTTAGACAGTAACGATGTTGTTATTGTGGTTCTAATAGTTACAAGAACAATTTTTCCAAACCCTGGGATAATAAAGAAATGGATAAAAGTCACTATGGAGCAGGATTTCTTGGAAATGGTAGCAAAAATCAAGACAAATGTTCTCATACCCCAAAAAATACATAGTTTCCATCATTTTTTTTGTCACAATCAAAGCACGAGCAATGTTTTCCTTCACAACAAATAGATATTAATGAAAAATCTCAGCATTTTCATTGAAGGAAGGAACTTACCAACAGGGAGGACACATTCCAAAGTAAATGAGAATGCCTAAAATCTAGATTGAAGCTTCAAACCCTCAGTGGCAATGCAACAACATCAAACATAATAGATGAAGGTGAAAATGAATGCAAAGTGAGCCACAGGTTAGGGTTTGAAGCCTCTTTTTGTTTTTCCAATGAAGCCCTATTTCTTGCCGACCCAAGGGATTTATTCTCACTTTTATTTCATAAAGTGGTTGATGATTAATATTAGGGTCGTGGTCAACACATTTTCCTATTATTCTTTTGGAGCCTTCTTCAAATTTTGGAAAATAGTAGTTGTGTAATCTCCTTCTTTGTATACCCAAAAACATATATTAGGCCATCTTAACAAGTATTAAGGGTAGTAACAATCAATTACCTTAATACTTGTCAGATTAATTGTAATATTAGTCTATTTAAAACATTTATTAAGGTAAGTAATTATTAATATTACCTTCAATACTTGTCAAAATAAACTAATAGGTGCCCTTTAAATATGAAAAGAAGGAGATGAGTCATCATCAGTCACACTGAAGTGTTATTAGTGGATTTGGAGTTCTATTTTTTACTTTAAGTCAAATTGAGATGATTTTGGAGTTATTTTTGGTCAGACAAATTGAGAGGGGGAGTTTGGAGCTAAATTAGCTCAAATTGGAGCAGTTATGGGCCCCCTTTTTATGGATTTTCTATTTTGTTGGTGAGAGGGATATTTTGAGTGTAGTTGACTATAATTGACTCTTCTTGGCCTTTGAGAATCATTTTGTATTATAGGAGGGAAAGCTTATTCTTTTCCTTAGTTCTTACTTTTTGTCTTCTCTTGCATGTTGCAAAGAGACTTAGAGATTTGTAACTCAAATATTTTCACATTTTATATATAGTAGAAGTTATTTTAACTCATTTTAATTAGTGTTTGCAGAGATTCCTTCCATTATTCAATAGAATCAAGTGTTTACCTTCTTATTTTTCGGGTGTTGTGTCTCTTGTGGATGATTTTGATGAAGATTTGATGTGTTTTAGTAGTAAAACCTTTAAATTTTTGTCTTATTCATGGTTGGATGTATATGAAAGTAGTTAATAATCACAGGTCATAGGTTGTGCTAGTGATTTGTCTTATCTTACAAGCTGTGAAAATCCTATTTTCCTTCAGAAAATATAAGTTTATCAAATCCTTTTTATGCAATATTTATGTGATTGGATTTCCCAAACTGAGCTATGTAAATAGATCCTTTGAGAAGTAGTTGTGAATCAAGCTGTTGTAGGTTAATTACATTTTAGTGCATCACCTCCTAGAATTATCTTTTCCTTTCATAAGATATCCTTCTTCCCTTTTCCCACAAAAAAAATTAGTTTCTAGGAGATCTAAAGGGGAACCAATCCATAATATGGAGATTCATCTTCATTATGAGTAACCCATAGGCTCGAAGATGTTTCCATGTTTCACGAGATTGTTGAGCCTCCAAGCTTAGCATTTGGGTGCAATCCTTTCTGAAAATATTTTTTGGCACGCCTAGTGGGACTCAAACCCACAATCACTTGATTAGAAGCCAACAATAAAATTTCAAGCTTCATCCTTTCAAGAGGATTCCCAATAAGAGATCTATCCAAGAAGAATACCAACAAGATACAACAGGCTTTCAATGCACCCAAGGATGAGATTGCAATTGAAGAATAATAGATCCAACTTACCCATCCATGCCAAATTAGTGGTATGCTTAGTCAATTTCAAAGAGTGAGTGAGTTTGGTTATGTCCTCTAGGAAGTATTGTAGTAGTTTGTGTGGCATCTTATTGATTCTCACCTTTTGCTAGTAGTTCATGAGCATGCAAAGCATCCTTTGTTGGTTAGAATGGGGAGTTATTTTACAAAGCCAGTTAATTGGTTTGTTTGAACATCATTCTTTGCCAGTTAGTATAGGGTAGAGTAGATGTTTCCTTTCAAATAAGTGTTGATTGCACACCTATTTCAGTTTAATTTTCATTTTCAAAGAAGTGTTGTTGCATAATTTATTGGCCTTGTTTAGAGCCATTGTAGTTTTCTTTCAAGTTTTTTTTGCTACTGTTCAAATTTTAATAGTTGAGTTACAAAGGATTTTTTGAGTTGCAAAGGAAATGAATTGAGTCCTATGCCCAATGGATAAGTTTATGCTACTGGTCTAAAATGCTTAACAGACAAGCATACACAAGAGTCACCAAAAATGATACCTAATTTTTCTTTTCAACCCAATTAGGTTAGTCTAGGACAACACTAATGTTTTCAACTTTGAAGAAGGAGAAAGGTACACAAAATATTCTTCTTAAGTTACTCAAACATACATATAGTTGCATGAAATGAATTTTCAGTTTTCATTATACAATTACTTTGAAGAAGGAGAAACAATACACAATTTTTTTCATAAAGTAGTTGTTTAAATTCATTACAATAAATATGTTTATAAGTTTCCCACACAAGCCATGTGAGTAATTGAATGAGATACAACAAAAGATAGATTATACATCTAAAAGTAAAGAGGACATATAAGAGAAAAGGGATCCATCATTTCCTGAATGACGGACCCCATTGTTGATAAGATGCATCTTCAGTTCCTTTGTTGATAGTTCTAGAGGTGTCTACAAGGGATAGAGGAAGTGATGTTAGAGCTCAGGATTCCATGTCTCTTATATGTCAAACAAACAAATATACAACCTATCTCTTATTAAACATCAAATCAGAGATTCAAAGGTGCCTCAAGATCAAAACACAAATATTATGAAGATCCAAGAAAATTAAAGATCATCTAATCATCATGAGAAGCTTTGGGATTCTTAGCTTTCTTAACTTATTTGTTGACTGTGTAGGTACATGTATAATCTTATCATAAAAATCAACAGAGAAGTCATAGCATGGGAACCTTGTGAAGACAATATTGAATGTATGCAAAGGAAAGAATAGTCCAATGGTTATAAGAATAGAGCAAATAAAGTGAGAGTCGCAGGCCTGAGATAACATCATGATAGGAGAAGAAAAGGTTGTAGATCAAGCTTTCTCTATGTGGCCTGAGGAAGGTTTCTTACATATCATTCATGGTGCAATTTGCATTGGATTTCTAAAGGTTATTGGGAATCATAGAATGAAAATAGTAGTACAATGATCCTTAACTCTAGTTAAAGATCTAGAGCAGGGTATAGATGAGCAATTTTAAGGGGCAGATCTAGAGCAGGGTATAAATGAGCAATTTTAAGGGGCAATCATGACTATTCAGGGTTGTCTTTCAGACCATAAAGAAGATGGGGGTATACCTCTCTTAGCATCTTAACCCTTGTGAAAGAGGTCAAGTCCCAGATACAAAGGGAGTTTATCATTTCTATTGTACTGATGAAATTTGACATTGCTATTGTAAACTTTGTGGTTTTTCCATCAATCTTCATAACCTTCAACTTTGGTGCCGACAAAATAGTTGGCATCTGTTCTTGTGTGTTTCGAATCAGATTAAGGATGGATTTGTCATAGTTTTGTTCTCACCAACCTATCCTCTTTTAGATGAAAAAAATAGAAGGAAGTACAAGAGACAAGTGGACAAGACAGTAAGGGTAGCGATAGTTTGTGTGGAAAAGACATCTATAGTTGTGTAGGGACAATCACATTATTAGGTGAACAACCTTTGCAAGGTATAGTAACAGTGACTATCAATGTCAAATCTATTTTCATCTCTATCTTAAACTAAAGGAAACCTTGGTGCTCTAAAGGACAACCATGTATTAGGGGGCAATGCTCTCATCAAAATAAAGCAATTCCTTAGGCAAAGTAATGAATGGACTATGCAAATAGGATGGTATATGAAGACAATCATAATTATCATCATCAATATTAAAGAAAATAATAATGTGAAGCTTCTCATGCAAACATTAGGGGAACATTTAAGAAAAGAAAGGGCATACTTATTACTATGGAGTAGTGTTCATGATAGCAAATGAGAAAGAGAGCCATTCAAAAGGGCAGTAAGATCAAGATGTTACTGTACTTTGTCAAGCTATTTGAGAGGAAAAAGGATTCAACAAAGAGACTATCATAATCAATTAAGAACAAAGAAGATAAAGAATGATGTTGATGCACAGTCAAAAGATAATCTGATGAAGGGAAATTTTATATCACTAGGTTTTGATGACAATAATGAAGTGACCAATATAGTTGAACATGAAAAGAGAGTCATAAGCATTAGAAGATAGTCACAAATTGCAGTCAAGGATAGTGATAGGAGTAATAAGCATAACAAATATTTAGATGGTTTTAGAGTTTCATTAAAAGATGACTTCTTTGATGCTTTCTTCGAGGGGAGAACAATGAGATGAAAGAGAATATTGGAGCTTGAAGATCATAGATGAAACTCATGATATCAGTTTTTAGAGAATATTTTTTTAGATATTGTTGGTAAACTCTCTAATGGATATGTATGCGGTAAACGACTGCAAATGTTCATTTGAAGCTGCCATTGTTAAGATAATGAAAGCAAGGTGTATTTTAGACAGTAACAATGTTGTTATTGTGGTTCTAAGTAGTTACAGGCACAATTTTTCCAAACCCTGGGATAATAAAGAAATGGGTAAAAGTCACTATGGACCAAGAGTTCTTGGAAATGGTAGCCAAAAGAAAGAAAAATGTTCTCATTACCTAGAAAATACATAGTTTCCATCATTTTTTATATCACAATCAAAGCAAAAGCAATGTTTTCCTTCACAACAAATATATATTAATAAAAAATCTCAGCAATTTCATTCAAGGAAGGAACTTACCAGCAAGGAGGGAGCTTTCCATAGTAACCGAGAATGCCTAGAATCTAGAGTGAAGCTTCAAACCTTCGGCGATGGTGCAACAACATCAAACATAACAAATGAAAGTGAAAATGAATGCAAAGTGAGCCAAAGGTTAGGGTTTGAAGCCTCTTTTTGTTTTCCTAATGAAGCCCTATTTCTTGCTGACCCAAGGGATTTATTCTCACTATTATTTCATAAAGTGGTTGAAGATTAATATTAGGGCCATGGTCAACACATTTTCCTATTATTGTTTTGGACCCTTCTTCAAATTTTGGAAAATAGAAGCTGTGTAATCTCTTTCTATGTATACCCAAAAACATATATTAGGCTATCCTAACGAGTATTAAGGTTAGTAACAATCAATTACCTTAATAATTGTCAATTTAATTGTAATATTTTTCTATTTCAAACATTTATTAAGGTATCTAATTATTAATATTACCTTCAATACTTGTTAAAATAAACTAATAGGCGCCCTCTACATATGCAAAGAAGGAGATGAGTCATGATCATCAAAATGAACTGTTATTAGTGGATTTGGAGTTCTATTTTTCACTTTATGTCAAATTGAGATGATTTTGGAGTTCTGTTTGCTCAGAAAGCTTGAGGGGTAGTTTGGAGCTAAATTAGCTCAAATTGGAGCAATTATGGGACCCCTTTTTTATGGATTTTCTATTTTGCTTGTGAGAGAGATATTTTGAGTGTATTTGACTGTAGTTGACTCTTCTTGGCCTTTGGGACTCATTTTGTATTATAGGAGGGAAAGCTTATGTTTTTTCCTTAGTTCTTACTTTTTGTCTTCTCTTGCATGTTACAGAGAGACTTAGAGATTCATAACTTAGATATTCTCACATTTTATATACAAAAATAGTTATTTTAACTCATTTTAATTAGTGTTTATAGAGATTCCTTCCATTATTCAATAGAATCAAGTGTTTACCTTCTTATTTTTAGGTGTTGTGTCTCTTGTGGATGATTTTGATGAAGATTTGATGTGTTTTAGTAATAAAACCTTTAAATATATGTTTTATTCATGGTTGCATGTATACCAAAGTAGTTAATAATCATAGGTCATAGGTTGTGCTAGTGATTTGTCTTATCTTACAAGTTGTGAAAATCTTGTTTTCCTTCAAAAAAGATAGGTTTATCAAAGCCTTTTTATGAAATATTTATGTGATTGGATTGCCCAAACTGAGCTATGTAAGTAGATCCTTTGAGAAGTAGTTGTGAATCAAGCTACTTTAGGTTAATTATATTTTGGTGCATCACCTCCTAGAATTAGTTTTTCTTTGATAAGCTATCCTTCTTCCCTTTTCCCATAAAAAAAATTAGTTTCTATGAGATCTAAAGGGGAACCAACCCATAATCTGGAGATTTATCTTCATTATGAGCAAGCCAAATGCTCGAAGATGTTTCCATGTTTCATGGACTTCTAAGCATCCAACTTAACATCTGGGTGCAATCCTTCATGACAACATTTTAGTTGAAGATTCTTAAGGTTCATTCTATAAGTTTTATTTTTGAGGAATAAAAAATCTTTGTTTTGTAGAGCTCTTGCATTTAAGGTGTTTTGTTTTTTGTTTGATCCTGCATCTCATATTATTAAAAATTTAACATCTCTTTTTTTTGAGTACTTTCTAAAGTGAACCTTAGCCTATTCTACTTTCCAAACAAACAATTCTAACATAACTAAAAAATAATAGAATAAATTAGAAATGCTTTCCATGATATTCTAACATACCAAGGTTTTTTAAAAAAATTCTCATGTATTAACTAACCTATGTTACCACATCATACCTAATTTAGATTTAGTAATATTTTTTGAGTTACACAATGTTGATGCCTCTAGTCTAAATTTTGTTCCATACTTGATACCTTTAGCCAACACAAAATTTATGCTATCCAACTTCTAACTCTTCTCATAAAAAGTAACGTGTATTCCACCATTAGTTATCTTGGGAAAAAAAGAAGATTTATTTTCAAACATGAAATATGTAAAATATTAGAGAGTTTTCTCACTTTCCTGTTCCTATAGGACACATTCATTCCCTAGACAAGTATGCAAATCGAGGTTTTATCACCAAAGAAACACTATGCTCCATCACACTCCTTGTAGTTAGATTAATTCTCTTTATGAGGACTTGTGACATGATACACCTAAGTCATCAACCAAGAATCATCAATAATAATGTAAACTAAAATAAAATTGTCACTACTAAACTCATTGTTGTCTAAGGTATTATCAGGGGAATGATCTTTCTTCTTACAATTGTGTAGTGTCGACCTTTACATTTTCACACTATGTTTGCATCCCTTTAATTAATTGGACTTATTTAAGCCTTTAATTGGCCCAATTATGCACTCACAAACCTAATTAATTTTATTTTCCGAAGGGGAAACCCACATTTAATTAATGCCTACATTTAATTACACATATTGGAAAATGTGTGTCCTAGGTTTAAGGCTTGGGACCCATTCACCCAAGGGCGAATGGGTCCCCCTTAAGTCTCATAACCCATTTTTTAATATGTTTTTGTTGGTTTTTTATGTTAGTGTAATTAATATTTAATTACACTTGCATAACTTTACTTAGGTAATATTTTAATTCCTAGGTTATTATTGTCATCCTTATCTTGTTGAGCTATCTTGTTGCTCAAGATAAGATTAGGGTTATGCATACTTTGCTTTTATAAAGAAAATCATCTCATATAATTTTGAATTCCTGAATAATAATATTTTGCACATCTTTTTGCAAAGCTCTTGCTTTTTTTTTTTTTCTCTTATGTGGAAGGATTTTTTGGTTTGCATGTCTGATCTTGGTTTCTAACATGGTATTAGAGCCTCAATTTGCAGCCCCTTCTCAACTTTTTTGAATAAAATCATTGCAGAGTCATTTGAGATTCCTCAAGGATATCATGCCTTGAGTTCATCTATGTAGCATTTTGGATCAGATCGGGCTTCACCATTGGTTTTAGAGCACTAGAAAAAGTTAGGATTGGCTTTTATTTTGCAAATTTTGGTCATCATTTGCCAGATCTGTGAGGGTTTCAAACTCAGAGAGTTTTTGTAAGCTTTGGGGGTAGCCAAATTTTTGGAGCATTTTGGGTACAAATGGAGGTCACCATCGCGTTCACAATGGCCAAAAACCATAAGAGCACCTTTTTGTTTCATCGATTTTAGAGAAGTTGGTTTGGAAGGAATTTTTTTTTTGCTAGGGAGGCTGTATGGCCTCCCCAGCTTGCTTCCAGAGGCATGACAAATGAAAAAAAAAGAGTTTCTCATTTTTTGCGCTAGCGCTCACAGTGTAAAAGAGATCTGCCATCTGGCAGCCACCAAGCAGCCACTCATCCTCCATCGCCACTGGGCCTCACTGCCGATCCATCGCCAGGCACCTTTAGTCCTTGCGAGCCCCTCTGCAACTTTTCCTCGATGAAATGGAGGACTGGGGGCCCTCCGCCCAGCCCCCACAGGCTCCACTTGGCTCTATCGCAGTCATATTTAATTACACCTGCATAACTTTAGTTAGGTAATATTTTAATTCCTAGGTTATTATTGTCATCCTTATCTTGTTGAGCTATCTTGTTGCTTAAGATAAGATTAGGGTTATGCATACTTTGCTTTCATAAAGAAAATCATCTCATATAATTATGAATTCTTGAATAATAATATTTTGCACATCTTTTTGCAAAGCACTTGCTTTTTCTGTTTTTCTCTTATGTCGAATGATTTTCTGGTTTGCATGTCTGATCTTGGTTTCTAAAATTTTAAGGATCTAAATTCAAATTGCAAAGGTTGACTTGTGATGTTTAATTGTCAAGTAATTAATGAAACACTTATAAATACACAATTATTTTATCAAATTCAAATCCTAAGAAATCTTAAGACTTCAAGAGATCAGTCCTAAGAGAAAATATTATTTTCAAGAGCATTGGAGAGAATATTCATTAGTCATTTATTGCAAAATTCAAGATCCTATCATGATGTCAAGACTTATGTGTGTTCATGCATGTTTTTGAGTTAACATTGTGATATCGGTTTCAAATTTCAAGCAAGAATTAAATCATCAAGATCTATCAAGCAATCAAGCCATTCCATGCTATATCCAATCCTTAGAGAGATGTATTAGAGTTTAGTACTCTAAGGGAAGCCATTAAAGGGTTTGGTGAGGTGTAACAAGCTTTGTTCATTAATCAATTCCTTCATTTTAAAATTATTTCATTATCAAGGTTTAATTACCAAACTAGGGTTTGACCAAGGAAAACCCTTATCCACCAAAAACAAACATTTTTCTCCTCTCTTTGTGTTTGCAAATTTGCAGGTGAAAAAGGTTTGAAATCAGATCAAAAGTGCAATTTTTCAAAGTTGTCAAAGTTGTCATCAAAGTTTTCAAGACAAAAACTCACCTACAGGTTTTATTTCCAACTTTTTGACAGTCAAAGTCAGGAGAGTCAGAATATTAGATCCAAGACCGAGGACTACAAAAAGAAATTTTCAGACCCCTATACAGAGACCCATTCACCCCTGGAAAAACATGTCCTTCAACAGATCCTGAAACCCACTTTTGGATCTAGGTAAGCACCATCCTGACCTTCTCAATTTTTCTAGTCAATGGTTGTTTCTGTTAGTTTTATCATAGTACTTCATATTCCAATTGTTAGATATCATAGGTTTTATTGTAAAATCACTTTTATTCTTCTCCCAAAACTATTGTTCAATCATTTCTGTCATAAGGAAGTTAAGGCAACATAGTGTCCAAACCTAGGGTTGACTCACCTTGAGGGTTGTAAATCAATTCTAATCATTTGTGAGACTATCCCTCTTCCTAAAGAACATGGAAAAGGTGGATTTATGATTAGGTGGATACCCCCTTTTAATTTTAGCATAGGTCCCTCATTTCACATCCCATTTTTAGGTCTCCTATCCACTTCCCCCTTTTCCCTATGTTTCATTTTGGTGAACCCGAGCTTGTACATCTAAAATTATGATTTTGAGACATTCAAAAACTTAGATATAGGTTTGCATTAGTGTTCTTTGCATTGCATTTAGGGTTTAATTTTGTATGTTTGCATCACTTAAATTCATAAAAAAATAAGAAATTTTGCATACATCTTGCAGTGTAGTTGCATCTAGAGTGTCTTTCAACCACTTAGATTCAAATTTTAGTTCAAAATTTCTTTCCAAAATTTGTCACTTTTCTTATTTTGTTCACTAGCACTTGCATTAAGACACCTAAAACTGGAAAAATCTATTACAAAAATCACAATCTACAACTTGAAACAAAAAAACTCAAAGATCAAACTAGAAACACAAACTTTAATTTCTCCAACCCTTGTACAAAGACCCATTCACCCTTGGTATGGTTGTTTATGGTTACACACCTAGTGAAAAGTGGTCCTCACTAGTGTGTTTGTCATTTTTATTCTATCTTGGGGGCTCACCTAGTGAAAAGTAGTCCTCACTAGCTTGTGAGCCTTCCAATTTGAAATTCATTAAGCTTTGCTATTGTGTGAGT
This sequence comes from Sequoia sempervirens, assembly GCA_007258455.2. NCBI lineage: Eukaryota > Viridiplantae > Streptophyta > Pinopsida > Cupressales > Cupressaceae > Sequoia > Sequoia sempervirens. Next base: position 71,452 of record VDFB02321612.1, read on the forward strand.
AATGAACACCTTTTAACATGGGCACCTAGCATAATACACTTTTCTTTCTAGTGGAGCCATGTGTTCCATGAGTGATGTGCATGACTTAAGTCCTCATGGAGCATTTTCTTAATTTGATGGATGATGTTTAGAACTTGAGACAATTTAAAACTGATGTCTCTTTGTCTTACCGACTCAAATCATTTTAGTACCAACCTTGTGTTTTTTTGTCTTCTTTAGGTCTACATTGTGTTTGTTCTCATTCCATCATCATCTTTATGTTCCATCATATCGTATGTTTTCATCTTGTATACTTCGTGTTTTTTGACATGTATGTTTGTGTATCTTGTCTTGCTGCATATCATACATGTGTGTGTGTTTCTTTGTGCCTATGTTTTTTTCCATGGGATCTTGGATCCTAGGGGATTCATCACCTCCCTTGATCCTTAGTAATCATATCTCTTCAACACTTGGATAATTGGACCCCTCTTGACATATATATTTCTCTACTTTAGTGTGAGTTTGAGTGTAAGTTCATATGCTCACTAAAGTGGGGGCTAAATGTATTGTAGGAAATTATATACCTTAACAATTTCACATTATATTTTGTCCCCTTAATTTATTGGACTTAATTAAGCTTCTAAATTTCCAAATTATGTATTCCAAAGCCTAATTTTTACCATTTTTTGAAGGATAACAAGCATTAAATAAATGTAACCAATTATTACTTTACTCTCGACTAGGTGTGTCTTGGAAATTTGGTCTAGAACCCATTTTCCCATGGGTGAATGGGCCCCACTTCTTATCTAGGACTCAATTCAAATATGTTGTTGGCAAAATTTTAACATCCAAAATTCAAATGTAAAGTGTCGGCTTTCGAAATCTAATTTTTGGGAAATTGGATAAAGTACTCCTCTAAATACCTAGTTGTTTTGTCATTTGAATTCTATCACACACTATCTAGCATTCATGAGTGAATACTATTGTCAAGAGAGAGTCAAGAGAAGCATTTTAGACAATTATTATAATAAGTCAAGATCTAACATCATGTCAAATATCATGTATGTTCATGTTGTCATTGTTTTGTGAAGGCTAACATATTTTTGTAGGTCTCCAAAATATTCAAGTATTCAAGCAAGAAAAATCTAATTCCTTGAGGATATGTGTGTGAATTCAGTCCTTCAAGGCAACCATTGAAGGGTGGTAAGTTGTAGAGCACTTCAATTTCATCATTCCTTCCTTTCCATTATCATTTATCATTGATATTTTTCCATTGTGGAAGTGGGAATACTTACATGAGGTTTGACTGAGGCAAGACCCTAAATGGCACAATATTTTCTCTCTTTGAATGAGTAGGTTACAAGTTTAAAGAGGTCCAAAGGAATTATGGAGGGGGCTAAAAATTATCACCAAAAGTATAAAAACATAAGGAAATAAGAATTAAAGTAAAACACAATGTTATACCTTTGATGAACCTCCTTGATTGAGCTCAAGATTGCACCCTAATATTGTTTGATTTTCTCTAAGTTTGGATGTGGATTGCTCACAATTGCACCAGCATAATATTAGCACAATTCAAGATGTTCAAATGAGAGAATTAAGTCCCACTTTATAGGGAATTAGAGGGGGAAATGAAGAGTCAAGATTAAAAGTTGATAAAGGGCTAGGATTGAATGAGAATGTGATGCATGGATCAAGAGGTGTGGCTTATTAGCATTATGACAAGTGTCACAATTGAGTGCAAGGAGAAGGGTGAGGTGTGCTCACATATGTGTGAGCACACATTGGGATGACAAGTCATTTAATTTTGGAGGCTATATGTAAGATAATGGAGGTAGGTGAGATTTGTGGCATTAATGAGACAAGATTAGGGGTTGAGGGTGAATTTTAAATTAGGAAATAATGGTAATGATGGGGATTAGGGTGGCTAATTAGGGATTAATTAGCTTAATTATGTGGATGGAGTTAATAAATCATGAGTTTATTAACCTAGGTGGAGTTAAAAGTTGGAGAATGGGCTAATGGAGGTTAGTGGATTAATTAATCAAGGATTAATTAACATAATTGGATTTTAAAAGAAAAAGGGGATTTGATGGGAATAATTAAATAATGAGGATTATTTAATTGGTTAGAGGAACTATAGTTTTAGGTCATATAATTAATTAAATAACATATTTAATCAATTATAAGAAGAAAATGGATTAATTAATTAAATAAATGTAAATTTAATTAATTAAAAGGAGATGAATGAGTAAATTAATTAAATAAAGCTATTTAATTAATTAAGAAGAAGTAATTTCAGATTTAGGGTGACTACAAGAATATTGAAGGAAAGTTGGCAATCATTGCATTTGTTGTCACCAACCTTGTCAAGACACAAAAACTCACCTACAAAATTTACTGTCGATATTTCAACAAGTTTGTAATTGGGAATTAGATACTCAAATCCAACCACCATAGGACTACAAAAATAGTTTCAAGACCCCTTATCAAAGATCCAACTTCTGGTGATAGGTGCACATCAATCTACACTTTTCAGACCATCTGCAAATTACTGGTTTTGTCCATTTATCTTCAGGATATTTCATTTATCATATTATGATGTAGAGCATCTACCAAAACCTCAAACTAACTAAGGGTACTTCTGACCCAAACTCAAATGGAGAAGATAAATTAGAAAATCCATCAAAAATTCACTATTCATTTCACCAAAATCCATCAAAAATTCACTATTCATTTCACCAAAATCCATCAAATTAACTTGAAATTATAAGGCTACCAATAAGCCAAATCACCACATGAGTATTCCAAACCCTCATTAGACTCAAATACAACTTAACCATATTCAAATTGACTATACCAACACAAAACCTTGATTAGAGAGACTGAACCATTCATCTCTTTTCTTATTCATCAACTTACTCTTCAATACAACTTACTTCACACTGCAAAAATATCAAAAAACAATTCATTCTTGTTTCCACACTATCACCAGACATCCAAGACACTATAATTAGCATGTTCTTGATTGAAATAAACCAAATACACACTCACAACCACTGATCCATTAGACTCTTTAATTCTTGCAGTCATAACATCATTTTGCACATTGAGTTATCTTTGCTCAAAACATCAAAAAAAAAAAACCTGTCCTCAAAACCCTTATCCAAATGTAGAGACATTTGTAACAACATCAACAAGACAATTTCCAAACATTTACAACCATTCTTTCCATTGTTTTATTAGATTCACTGTTTTTAGCAAACTAACCTCCATATCTCTAGTAGGTCACCATACTCCCAAAGCGGGTGATTCCTCTTCAATATTTTTGCATATCCACAAATTCAATCCTCATTCATAAACCATTTTTAGTCTATATTAACATATCACAAGCTTAAATACTATTGCTTTGAAAAGAATACTTTAAACATGACTATACCGCTGGAAATTACTCACCAATTAGCCCAAAATTACAAAGGAGGTGGTCTTTAATTATCACAAAAACACCAAATTTATTCAAACAGTCCTTTTACAAGTCTCAAAACTCAAGATTCATCGACTTTTAGAAGAAAGGCTCAAATAAACATTGATCTATAAAACCCTTATTTTATGCACCAAAACAAGCTTCACAAGTGAGGATTTATTAGAAAAGTGTGCTCCAAACCTTCACATACTCTGCCATAGCTTGAATCATATTTAGAAATGTCTGCCCATGCCTTAGGAACAAAATTTCAGCCTCATTGAATTCACCTTCCTCAATTACCAACTTGTAACCTTCCACTTTCATGAGGAAAACTCTATATTTCCTGAGATGACATCAACCAAATGATGGATTCTTGTTTTCCCATGCACAAAACAACATGAACACACTATACACATCCTAAAATTAACCTACTCCACTGTACTACAAATCCTAAATCGGTGGAGTAGTCATAATGAACCTAATTAGACTCTCAAACCCTTATATTGGGTTGCAGACTGGTATGCAAAGATTAGACTCAAATTGGTGTTTTATACAACCAAATCCCTTCAAAGTGGTATGGAATGAAAGGTAACATGCTAAGCTATTTAAAAAACAATTTTTGAAGCCTTAGACTTTTGTACAGGCCGTACAACTAGTGAATAACAAAAAGTAAACATTGAATTTTACAAACATACTACTTTTATTGATATAATCTCTTCAAGAATACAAACTTCAAAGCTGCCTCAACCTCACAATACTCTTTTAAAGAGATTTACAACAATTAAAACTCCTACCTTTACATCTTTAACCAACTATCCACCTTCTCTAACTAGATGACCTTTCACATTCTTATCTTTGTTTGCATTTTGCAAGTTTTACAATTTTTGCAATTTGTGCAACAAAACAACATTTTTTGCAAATTAACTTAACCAACCCCCTAGTGACCTTTTTAAGAATTTAAATACATAAAATGTGACTCCACATGACCCTTTTACATTGCTTTACAATTGAAGATTCAAATTTTGCAAATTTTCCTTTTGAAGGCATTCTATGAACAAGGTGCACCTGCACCATACAATCAACCAACAAAAACTTTCCAAGTCCCTTGGAAACATGTTATATCAACCTTGCTTGTTCTTTCACCTACAAAACAACTTCAAATTTGTCTCGGACTGATCCTTCTTTTTTTCTTTTGAATCTTCATATGTCTTGGTTCCAATCTTTCCTTCAGCTTTGTCTTCATCTCCACTTGTCTTTTTCCATCTCTCTTTTCTGCCTATTAGGTTCACAATCATCTTCTCTTTCAAAAGGACACATGACTTTCCTTTCACCACTCTCAACTTTCCACTAACTCTTCCTCAACCAAAGGACACAAGACTGTCCTTTAGATCATTTCCTTTTTCCAAGCAATCTTTCCTCTTTTTTCACAATTCATCCTTGCCCTTCTTTGACCAATCATCTTTTCATCTTCTCATCTACTCCCATTAGTGGAGTACTCTTTAGGCTGCAACCTCAAGTGCTTCTTTAGACAGGTATCCATCTTCTTACCACCTCACCACACACTAAACAAAATTCTTTGCCTCACCTAGACGTCTCCTCTTTTCTATACCTAGTCTCTTGGCAACCAACATCTAGGTTCTATCTTAACCTGAACACATACCAACACTTTCTCTCTGTAGCTTAGATGGATCAATCACTTGCAACGAACCAACAACTCAACAAACCAACTTCAGAAAACTACCAATTCAACAAATCGTCAGAATTAGCTAGCTTTGATACCAATTGATGTAGAGCATCTACCAAAACCTCAAACCAACTAGGGGTACTTCTGACTCAAACTCAAATGGAGAAGATCAATTGGAAAATACATCAAAAATTCACTATTCATTTCACCAAAATCCATTAAATTAACTTAAAATTACAAGGCTACCAATAAGCCAAATCACCACATCAGTATTCTACACCCTCATCAGACTCAAATACAACTTAACCATATTTAAATTGACTATACCAACATAAAACCTTGATTAGAGATACTAAACCATTCATCTTTTTTCTTATTCATCAACTTACCCTTCAATACAACTTACTTCATAATGTAAAAATATAAACAAACCATGCATTCTTGTTTCCAAACTATCACCAGACATCCAAGACACTGTAATCAACATGTTCTTGATTGAAATAAACCAAATACACACTCACAACTACTGATCCATCAGACTCTTTAATTCTTGCAGTCATAACATCATTTTGCACATTGAGTTATCTTTGCTCAAAACATCAAAAAATAACAAACCTGTCCTCAAAACCCTTATCCAAATGTAGAGACATTTGTAACAACACCAACAAGATAGTTTCCAAACATTTACAACCGTTCTTTCCATTGTTTTATTAGATTCACTATTTTTAGCAAACTAATCTCCATATCTCTAGTAGGTCACCATACTCCTAAAGCGGGTGATTCCTCTTCAATATTTTTGCATATCCACAAATTCAATCCTCATTCAGAAACCCTTTTTAGTCTATATTAACATATCATAAGCTTAAATACTATTGCTTTGACAAGAATACTTGAAACATGACTGTACCGCTGGAAATTACTCACCAATTAGCCCAAAATTACAAAGGAGGTGGTCTATGATTATCACCAAAACACCAAATTTATTCAAACAATCCTTTAACAAGTCTCAAAACTCAAGATTCATCAACTTTTAGCAGTAGAAAGGCTCAAATAAACATTGATCTATAAAACCCTTATTTTATGCACCAAAACAAGCTTCACAAGTGAGGATTTATTAGAAAAGTGTGCTCCAAACCTTCACATGCTTTTCCACAGCTCAAATCATGTTTAGAAATTTCTGCCCATGCCTTAGGAACAAAATTTTAGCCTCATTGAATTCACCTTCCTCAATTACCAACTTGTAACCTTCCACTTTCATGAGGAAAACTCTATATTTCCTGAGAGGATATCAACCAAACGATGGATTCCTATTTTTGTGTGCACAAAATAACATGAACACACTATAAAAATCCTAAAACCAACCTATTCCACTATACTACAAATCCTAAATAGGTGGAGTAGTCATAATGAACCTAATTAGACTCTCAAACCCTTATATTGGGTTGCAGACCGGTATGCAAAGATTAGACTCAAATTGGTGTTTTATTCAACCAAATCCCTTCAAAGTAGTATGGAATGAAAGGTAACACACTAAGATATTTAAAAAAATAATTTTTAAAGCCTTAGACTTGTGTACAGGTCGTATAACTGGTGACTAACAGAAATAAAACACTGAATTTTACAAAAAAGGTACTTTTATTGATATAATCTCTTCAAGAATACAAACTTCAATGCTGCCTCAACCTCACAATGCTATTTTAAAGAGATTTACAAAAATTACAACTCCTACCTTTATATCTTCAACCAACTAACCACCTTCTCGAACGAGATGACCTTTCACATTCTTGTCTTTGTTTGCTTTTTGCAAGTTTTACAATTTTTGCAATTTGTGCAACAAAACAACATTTTTTGCAAATTAACTTAACCAACCCCCTAGTGACCTTTTTAAGACTTTACATACATAATATGTGACCCCACATGACCCATTTACATTACTTTACAATTGAAAATTCAAATTTTGTATTTTTTCCTTTTGAAGGCATTTTGTGAACAAGGTGCATCTGCACCATATTAGGTCATATAGTCTAATTAGGGAAATCACTCCAAATCATCCCAAATTAATTCCTAAGACTCTAAAGGATAACATCCAGGTCTAATTGACCCACCTTCGAGGTTTAGATTTAATCTATGCACCTTGTTGATTTACATCCTAATGAAACATTCATTCCAATAAAAAATGGGGAGTTGATCTTGAAAAGGTGAAAAATGGATTCATCAATAGAAACAAAGTGAAATGGGGTTATGATGGACGTATCTTCCACTAGTTCATTAGGGAATGAGATACACACAAAGAGTTGGCTTACAACCCTTAGGTGAGTCAACTTAAGGTGTGAATCTTTAGATTTCTTTATGCTTGAAGGACATGGGTCAAGGTCAAACAAAACTTTGGGGAGAAAAACTAAAAATAATAAACTAACAAAAAAAAAGAAATCTAACACTTGGAATAGAAAGATTAAAATCAATATTGGTAGAACCTACAATCAAATTGTAGATAAGAGAAGAGCATATCTAAGTGTACCTTTTGTTGTCAATCAGGATTGCACCCTTAGCCAAGATAAACTTAACTATCCTATTGAAACATGGAAACATTCTCAGATTGTGGGTAATCTATGGTGAGAGTGAATCTCCAAAGCGGGCTGGTTCCCTTAGAAAATCACCTAATCTAAAAGGATTTCTGAGGAAATGGTTAGGATGAAAATTGAAAATGAAATCCTAAAACCTAAGGATGATTCACCAGAATTTTAAACTGACTTTGATAATTTCTACTCACAAACAATCTCTCAAAACTTTAACCCTCACAATCTCACCAAAAACATACAACCCAAAAGTAATTTGTATGATGGTTCACAAAACTGAACACAAAATACAACTTAAATCATATGAAACTCTTGCACACAATTTTATAATAATAAGACATAAAAAGGATTTCATATTTGAATCACAATGAACATCAAATTATTACTACAAATATGAGACAAGAAATGAGAAGGAAAGCTCTACTATTTATTAAAACTGAAGGAGTATCAAGATCAAATCCCGAGTACAAAAATCTTACAAAACTCTCTGAAATGAGCAAGAGAGGAAGAAACCATATTCTGAAATACGAAAAAAAGAAATTTTCTGCAACTTGTATCTCCCAAGTGTCTCCAATAGTGAGAATAGAAAAATCAGAGTGAAACTGCATCTCAAAATAGTAACTCCAATCCATGTTTGAACTCAAGAGAAAAGCCTCTAAAATAGTGCCCAAAACTGATCCAAACTGACTGAAAAATATGGCAACTTTCTATCTCCAGTAGGTCAATCCAAAAGAATCACAAAAGCATGTTCAATCTGACTGAAAAATTAAAAATAGAAGGTTCAGTTTGCCCATTATTTTTTGATTTCATCTAAGAAATCAAACTCAGAAATAGAAAGATCCTAAGGAGACTAATTACATTTTAAAAAAAATAACAAACATTAAGGAAATTCATAAGAATATTGCCTTAATGATGTTTTACATCATTTGTAGTTTTACAATTACCAAAATAGAAGGCTCATTGCTATTCTTGATGTTTTACAACTTGGCATTGATCATCCTGAGTGTTACAAAAATAAAATAATCTCCCTAAGGCCTTGACACTTGATTTTTCTACAAAAATTAGAAAAAATAAACCAAGGCACAAGGCCATAGGTTATACACAATTTTTGCCAAGTTTGGAATATTCAAGGCCTATTTGATTTTCTCTAAAAAACAAAAAGATAAATAAAGCACAAACTATATGATTTTCTTATAAATCATAAAAATATTAAGGCACAACTATATGATTTTCTCAAAATCATTAAAGAAATGAAAGTATGAAGAGCTCGACCTATAGAACAAAGGGGCCAAGGCATATATGAGTTTATAAAAATCACTAAGGCAAACATTATTCCATGGAAGAATTAGTGAAGGTATTGAAATTCTTAATTCAATGTGATAAAATCCCTAAGTTGAGTTAGGGAAAAAGAAAACCCTAAAGAAAAACTCTCCAACCTAGACCTTTTGGGCATCATTTTGCTTTGAAATAGTGGGAAAACATGCTCTGCCAAGCCGCCATGAAAGACCAATATTTGAGTTCAAAACTTGAACATTTTCTATTGTTTCTAATATATTCCATGGAGATTTTGCAGGAAAAAGTATGGTAAGCCTTTCTCTAGCATCAACCTCCATTTTAGAAAGCATTTTTTGGCCTTCCTGGCTACGACCTTTTCAAATTTCTAATGCATATTTTTTATGTTTGTGACTCCTGTTGATAATCTCATGGCTTGAGGCTTGAATGCAACATAATTAATGTATTTTCCAATAGAAAACCCTTGGTAAGTTTTTGAGCCTTTGCATTGCCTCTTTTACTTCTGTAAAATGCTCAAATCAAGCTTTCCTAAGTGCAAGATAATACATATACTTGTTTTATTATGCATCAATCTTTATGGGTTTCCTCATTTTTTGAAAAAATGTGAAGTTCTTGCTTTCTCCATTCATCACCTTTTCCATTTGTGATGGTTTTGTTGTTTCTCATGGTATGACTTCACAAGGCATTCTAGGTTTTTATTATGTGACAAAAGATGCCAAGTTGTTTATTGTTCTAAATGAAATAATAGGAAACAACTCTCTATGTAAGGCCGCGATCTTTCAAGATTCTAGATATCTCTAAATCTCTATCTATGCTTGAGCTTCTACATTTTTTGAGTTCCTCACATTTCCTTGGCTGTAGCTTTATAGAGCAATTTGGGTTTTTGCAAACACTTGGAAAACTCTCCATAGATACCTTTGTAAGTTCAACCACTTGTAGAAACACAATAAAAGGGGATAAAGACCTTCATGACTGTGGCATCACCATAAAACCACAAACCCGCATCACTTAAAACCCTAGCTTCATGAGGCTCAGATTGTTGTTTTCAGGAAATGCATTCTTTTGCTTCTTTTTGTGATATGGAGAAGGAATATTGTTGATTTCCATAAAGTAATGAGGTGCCTCTTGTATTTCATTTTGGGTATTGTTTTTTTGAAGCATATTCTTTCCTCAAGCCTCTTATGACTACCACTATCTTGTATCTCCATTATATAAAGAAAAAAAAGAGGGCTTTTGTTCACTTCTGTATTTGGGAAATGTGCATAACACTAGTTCTCACTATCACTTGACTTTTAAAGGGAAACAAACATACAATGAAAACCTTCCATCATGAATTCCCTTTTCAAGAATGTTGAATCATGCTATTATGTTGAAGTAAAAACTAAATACTATGCTTTTATTATCTTCAAAATGGCGTTGTCCTACTTGCAAGATCATTATTCCCTTTCAAACTCTTACATGTAGATATATGATGATTTCACATGTTGCACATATTCTTGAAGATGTATTATGATCTGATTGATTTTCCCATTTCTATTTGATCACTCTCTTGTGATCATGCACTTCCCACACCTTATTACTCCTTCAACTTTGATGCCATGCATGAATGTTGTCCTACCATTGTGAGACCTTGCGATGAATCTTTGACACTACTCCACTTTAGCACCTTGGTGAACAATGCATTCCTATTGTCTCTTATGTGTAAACACTTCTTGTAGGCACCTTGATGCATATACATATGATGAAAAATTCATTCAGGCACTCCATAAACAAAACATTCCTTGCTTCCCCCCTTACATGTGAGCACTATTTGTGTCTTTTCCTTCATATTATGCACTTCAAACAACACAAACAACTAGAAAATATGACACATGGTAGCAATGGAAAATGAAAACAACACTTCTCTATGAAATATTTATGTACAAACAACAATATTTCAATAAAATAAAGTGCATTTTACCCATTTCTGCATATTTTCAAACACTCAGATAAGCCATTGTTCATTTATGATCTTCATTTTCATTGCATTTCTAAATTTGATTGTCTTGAATAGGAAATGGATCAACTTCTCTTGTAGTTGCTTTATGAACTTCTCCTTCAGTTGAATGTTTCCTTTTGAGCAATTATGAATGTGTTTCCTTTCTCAAACCCCTCTTGAATGTTAAGGGGCAACATGTTGAGCTCAACCCTTGTGGGAGCCCATTTTTGCACCACATGCTATAATGTCTTCATAAATGGATCAACAACATGATTTATCATATACTTGCACAATGAACAACCATGTTAGATAAAAAAGTGAAGCTTAATGCTCCTGTGATATTTTATTTTTAGGCTCTCTTACATACTTTTGATGTTTATTCAACCGATTCAATAAATCATAGGCAATGTGCTATATTTTCGTTGATAGAGCACATAGTGAGATTCATATCCAGAGCTCTAACAACTTTTCTCATCATGATGTAGGTTCATTTAGAATTGGGAGCAAGGATGGAGTGGCTACAATGAAGACCAACACCGAATACCAACAAGCAATGATGGATATGTTTTTCATTATATGCTTCTTTTGCTTTCTTAATATTTAGTTGTATAGTGCATTCTTTATGATGTATTGGTTCAGCTATTCCCATGGCTTGTGTGGGACACTTGATTTCTCTTTTCTTTCCAATGAGTATGAAAAACAACATTTTTTCAATCTTGTGAAATTTTGTATATCTCTTTTGCAAAATGTATGCAACATTGTGAAATGAATAAATCATTATAGAATCAAATGAAAGCAATATTCTTTTATCTCATGTAATATATTTTATGCTGTGAAACACTGAATGACAAACTAAATTCTTTCCTTTATTGAAACACATTGCACAATAAAACTGAACTCTTTCTCTTAAACTTCAATATATGCGATGGTTAAGCAAAGCATAAATAAAAATGAAATATTTCACCTTAAAATGAACATAAGTTGTTTCAGCTCAGCCAATTTGAGTTGTAGGTGAAAAATTGATAACATTCTTGGTGATTTCTACTAAATTTTTTCCTACTAAGCATTAGAATAGTTTCCTTAAACAAATTCATTGGGTGTGGTGTCAAATTTTCCCCTCTCAAACTCAAAAACTCATGAAACAGATCTATAAAAATCCAAACAATAGTAGAGAACCAAACAAAAAGCAAACTAAAAGGCCCTGGTGGCCGGTAAACATGTGCAACAACACTTAGGGAAATGAAAATAACTGAAATGAATTGTGCTTCAAGCACTTATTAACAACAAAATAACTCTATCCTACACTAACCAATGAAAATGGCACTCAAAAAAATCCATTAATTGGTTTTAAAAACTAGCTTCCCCTTTTGACCAACTGAGGATGCTTTGCATGCTTGTGAGTCAACCAAAATATGTGGAGAAAAATCAAATGTCCAACAATTTGCTGCAACACCCTTCCAAGGAATAAAATGTAATTGCTTACCCACCAATATTGATTTGTGAACTAGTGGTGATCAAACAAACAAGTGGACTGGTTATGCTCAAATTGATACCCCCTTGATTCTCTAGATTAGTGTCACTATGAGATTGTTCCTTCTTGTTGGTTTCCAACCCAGCTATATGTCTAATAGGACATCCCTTTGAAGGATTTGGGATAGAGGGAAGGCAACTTGAGTGATCAACAACAACACCGGCTTCACCTCACATGATATTTTTCCATGTCAACTCCTCCTCCATGGTCAATGGACCATCCACTTCAGTTAGAGTAGCTAATAGCTCATCAAAGTTATCAAATCTCAGAATGCTCTTAGGAACAACAGGTATGAACTCAAAATATGCATCATTACTCAAGGGAGTATGCTCTAAATCATGGTCTTCTTCTTCAATGAAGGAAGACAAATGCTTAGACAAAAAAATAGTATCCTCTAATGAACCTTCAGTTGGCACCTCAACTTCAAGCCCCTCTATGTAACAAGAAGGAAAATCTTCCAACTAGTCAAGATCATGCTGTTGGTTAGGATGCTCCATAACGAATGGCTCATTTGAGAATACAACTACTTCACCCTCTTGCTTTTGCTACTCAAAATAACCCTCCTCCAAAGATGTTGGAATAACATCTAAGTGTGAGTAGAAAATCTCAATTTCATCTTGAAACAACTCCTCAAGCTCTAAATCATTCAACTCAAGGCTGTTGTCACATGTTTGTTCTTGGGTCAACACCTTATTGAAAGGGTTCTCATCACTGTGGTGGTTAGAACTTGGCATAGTCATACCATCTTCACTTTCATCCTCAAAGTTGGAAGCTCATCAAATAGATTAACTAGAAATTGAGGTTCAACACCAATTTCTTGCACATTATCTAAATTTGTAGCAGAGACCTAAGATCATTCTAAAGCAAATTTCCTTCACAATTTTCTTTGTTTTTTGATGAAAAGGGAATGTCCTTTACCTCATGACAAATTTCACTAAGTTGTTGGGCTCTAAAATAGGTCAATCTTTATTCCCTTCTTCTTGATCCAAGGTTCTATTATCATATTGATGATCTTCACTCAACAACTCACCACATCCTTTGACCTCCTCCTATTGTTCAAAAACAACATCTCCATCATCATTCTCAATGAACATAGGTAACTTATTGAGTCAAACTACAAAGTTATCCTCTTGATCAACCTCCTCATCCTACTACTCTGATTGGCTTATTACAACAATTTGATCATTTTCAACAAAATTAGGAAACTCATCAGTAAAAACAAGCAAAGATTTATCTTGAGAAACCTTTTCCTGCTCCATCTTTTGTTGCTGCAAGCGGTAAACTTCCAAGGATGAATGCAATAGATCTACCTTTCTAAGTTTCTTGATGTGGAGTAAGGTATCTTGAACAAAGGGCTCATACTTAGGTTCATCAGGTAGGGAAACTTGAGGAGCTTCTTGATTTTTTTGAAAGGAAAAATGTTGCTCAAGGGGCTGATCTACAACTATACTAGGCCGAACCTAGTTATTTTCCTAATTTGCAAAGGATGAAGGCTTCAGAAACTTAGTATTTCAAGATTAAGAGGATGACTTGAGGAATTAAGGACTTTGCCCTGCCTAAAACTTGGTGTAAACATCCAAATTTGGACACTTAATTTATCCAAATTTATCACTTTTCATCTAAACATCCTCCTATCCGAGTTAATTAAGTAATATTACTATTATTTAATTAATATCTTTAATTTTTCCAAATCCCTAAGGTATTTAATTAATAATTAAATACCTTACCCTCCTTAATCCTCTTTTCATCAAATAAATTAAATAAATATTACATTTATTTAATTCTTCACATGTCATTTTCATCTAATCCTAATCCATTTCCTAATCTCTTCATTAAGGATGTGCACATTCTTAATCCTTGATTAGGATGTGTCATCCTCCAACTTTTGCAAGTTGGCTTTTAATCCTAATTAACCCCTAATTATCCTCTAATTACTGATTAGTCAAACCTAATTAGTACCTTGGTCAACTCTTCCCCAAAGGAATTTTTAATTCCTTTTATTTATCCTAGATTCCCTCTTTTATAGAATTTTAATTCACATTCTATCCTTCCTAGAACCTTGGACTTGTCTAATCTCCACATGTGACAATCCCCCTGGAGCCACCTTTTATCCTTTAGATTCTCCTAAGATGTGAATTTTTAATTCACATTTGTATTTCAACCACCTTTCCTTTTCCATATAGATTTTTGAGGAATTCCAAAATTCCTCAAATGTCCCTTTCACTCCCACTTGGGGACAAGAAATCCCTTTTTGTGGAAATCTTCTCACTCCCAAGGTGCTTGTCCTTCCTCCACCTCATGTACCTTTTTGACACCTCACTTACACCTCATCTTCTCTTGGCCACTTCACCATCCACATGTCAAGATGTGAGGGCTTGTGGGTTCTCAACCCACCATAGCCCTTCATCTTGGCCTTGTTGGATGCATCTTGACCGTTGAATTCTCTAGAGAATTCAAATTCTCCTATAAATACCCCCTCCTCAAGGGCATTTTCAACACTTTGGATTTGAGCAACCTTATGCTGCCAATTTGCATTCTCAAGCACTTAGCCATTTTACAACTACATGCTGCCAATTTGCATTCTCAAACACTTCCTATCATCTAGCCATCCATTTTAATCATTTTGCACATTCAATCTTGCATCTAGCTACATCACAAACCATCTAAGGAGCACACAAAATCATCTCAATCAAGGGCCAATCAAGGAGACATCAACAACAAGGAAGGTGAAATCGTTTGTATCTTGTTTTGTCCATTTTCCTTCTTGTTTTATCACTCTTTAGGCTAATCTTGAAGTGTCCTTAGTCTTTTATCATTCACATTTTTAGTTATTTTGCACATTAGAGAAGGATAAAATTCTTAGGATCACACTTGGAATTTCAACTTTAGGAATACTAAGAGGCTCATTCTGTCTAAAACTTAGAAACTTATACTTATGAACGTCCTCTTGAGCAGGTTGTTTTGGAATTGCAGGAGCTTCTTGGTATTCATGCTTTTATGTTTGAGAAAACACACACCTCATTTTCTCTTCTTTTGCAGCTAACTCTCTTTCAAGGTTCTCAAATTGTATCTTTTGTGCCTTCAATTCTTGCTCATAAAGATAGGCCTGATAAGCCATATCTTCTTATTGTTGATTGTATTCATGCTGCCTCTTGATCTCCTCTACCTGCTTTTTGAAATCAAGCATGAAGTCAAGAAAATAACTCTTTAGGCTTGCAATCTCCTCCTTTTCACTATCTATGAGCTAGTTTTGAGCACATGAAGGCTGAGATGGATATTGGGTAGGGGTGGGTATGCGGTAAACATCCTAAGTATTTGGACTAAAACCAACAATATGACTACTTGTGTATGGTTGATAAGGAGACCTATGGACAACATTTTGATAGTATGGTGGTGGATTTTCATATTGGCTATGAAAATATAACATTTTTACTCATATAAAAGCTAGAAAATGGAGTGAATACATGAGTTTTGTAACATACCAGCAATGGATCTGCATGCAAAATCAGAGAATGGGGCTGCTAGGTATAATCTTATAGCCTCTAAAGGCTGGAAACACTATTTCTTATACCAGAACATCTTAAAAATTTGAAAAAAATTCTCTGAAACAAGTTTCAGAGTCCCATTGGGCGTGCCAAAAACTATTGTCAATCAAGATTGCCCCCTTAGCCAAGATAAACTTAACTATCCTATTGAAACATGGAAACACTCTCAGATTGTGGGTAATCTATGGTGAGAGTTAATCTCTAGAGCGAGATGGTTCCCTTAGAAAATCACCTAATCTAAAAGACTTTTTGAGGAAAGGGTTATGAGGAAAATTGAAAATGAAATCCTAAAACATAAGGATGATTCACTAGAATTTTAAACTAAATTTGAAGATTTCTACTCACAAACAATCTCTCAAAACTTTAACCCTCACAATCTCACCAAAAACATACAACCCAAAAGTAATTTGCATGAAGGTTCACAAAACTAAACACAAAATACAACCTAAATCATATGAAACTATTGCACACAATTTTACAATAACAAGACATAAAAAGGATTTTTTATTTGAATCACAATGAACACCAAATTATTACTACAAAAATGAGACACGAAATGAGAAGGAAAGCTCTGCTGATTATTAAAATTGAAGGAGTATCAAGATCAAAGTTTGAGTACAAAATGCTTACAAAACTCTCTGAAATGAGCAAGAGAGGAAGAAACCATATTCTAAACTCCAAAAAAACAAAATTTTCTCCAACTTATATCTCCCAAGTGTCTCCAATAGTGAGAATAGAAAAATCAGAGTGAAACTGCATCTTGAAATAGTAACTCCAATCCATTTTTGAGCTCAAGAGAAAAGCCTCCAAAATAGTGCCCAAAACTAATCCAAACTGACTGAAAAAGATGACAACATTCTATCTCTAGTAGGTTGATCCAAAAGAGTCGCAAAATTAGGTTCAATCTAATTGAAAACTGAAAATAGAAGGTTCAGTTTGCCCATTCTTTTCCAATTTCACCCAAGAATTCAAAATAAAAAATAGAAAGATCCTAAGGAGACTAACTGCATTTTTTAAAAAATAACAAACATTAAGGAAATTTATAAGAATTTTTCCTTAATGATGTTTTACATCATTTGCAGCTTTACAATTAACAAAATAGAAGGCTCATCCCTAGTCTTGATGTTTTACAACTTGGAATTGATCATCCTGATTTTTGCAATAGTAAAATAATCTCCCTAAGGCCTTGACTTTTGATTTTTCTACAAAAATTAGAAAAAATAAACAAGGCACAAGGCCGTAGGTTTTACACAATCTTCACCAAGTTTGGAATATTCAAGGCCTATTTGATTTTCTCTAAAAATAAAAAAGAGAAATAAAGCACAAACTATATGATTTTCTTAAAAATCATAAAAAGAATAAGGCACAACTATATGATTTTCTCAAAATCATAAAATAAATGAAAGTATGAAGAGCTCGACCTATAGAATGAAGGGGCCAAGGCATATATGAGTTTATAAAATTAGTAAGGCAAATATAACACTATGGAAGAATTAGTGAAGGTTTTGAAATTCTTAATTTAATGTGATAAAATCCCTAAGTCGAGTTAGGGAAAAAGAAAACCCTAAAGCAAAACTATCCAACCTCCACCTTTTGCGCATCATTTTTCTTTGACACTCCAGGAAAACATGGTCTGCCAGGCCGCCATGAAAGACTAGGGTTTGAGCTCAAAACTTGAAAATTTTCTACTGTTTCTGATATATTCCATGGAGATTTTGCAGGAAAAAGTATGGTAATCCTTTCTCTAGCATCGATCTCCATTCTAGAAAGCATTTTTTGGCCTTCCTAGTCATGACCTTTTCAAAATTTTGATGCATTTTTTTAATGTTTGTGACTCTTGTTGATTCTCTCTTGGCTTGAGGCCAACATTTGAAGAACTCTTGGAAGCTTGAATGTAGTGTAATGAATGCATTTTCCAATAGAAAACCCTTGGTAAGTTTTTGAGCCTTTCCATTGCCTCTTTACTTCTGTAAAATGCTCAATTCGAGCTTTCCTGAGTGCAAGATAATATAGATACTTGTTTTATTATGCAACAATATTTATGGGTTTCCTCTATTTCTGAAAAAATGTGAAGTTCTTGCTTTCTCCATTCATCACCTTCACCATTTGTGAGGGTTTTGTTGTTTCTCATGGCGTGGCTTCACAAGGCATTCTAGGTTTTTATTATGTGACAAAAGATGCGAAGTTGTTTATTGTTTTGAATGAAACAATAGGAAACATCTCTCTATGTAAGGCCATGGCCTTTCAAGCTTCTAGATATCTCTAAATCTCTGTATATGCTTGAGCTTCTACGTTTTTTGAGTTCCTCACATTTCCTTGGCTACAACTTTGTAGAGAAATCTAGGTTTTTGCAAACACTTGGAAAAATCTCCATAGATACCCTTGTAAGTTCGACCACTTGTAGAAACAAAAGAAAAGGGGATAAAGACCTCCATGACCTCGACCTCACCATAAAACCACAAACCCACATTACTTAAAACCCTATCTTCATGAGGCTCGGTTTGTTGTTTTCAAGAGATGCATTCTTTTGCTTCTTTTTGCAATATGGAGAAGGAATATTTTTTACTTTCCTAAAAGTAATGAGGTTCCTTTTGTATTTCATTTTGGGTATTGTTTTTTGAAGCATATTATTTCCTCAAGCCTCTTATGACTACCACTGTATCTTGTATCTCCATTATATAAAGAAACAAAAGAGGGATTTTGTTCACTTTTACATTTGTGAAATGTGCAAAACACTATTTCTCACTATCACTTGACTTTTAAAGAGCAGCAAACATACAATGAAAACCTTCCATCATGAATTCCCTTTTAAAGAATGTTGAATCATGCCATTCTGTTGAAGTAAAAAATAAATACTATGCTTTTATTTTCTTGAAAAATGATGTTGTCCTACTTGTAAGATCATTATTCCCTTTCAAAATCTTACATGCAGATTTATGATGATTTCACATGTTGCACATATTCCTAAAGATGTATTATGACCTGATCGATTTTCCCATTGCTATTTTTCTCACTCTATTGAGATCATGCACTTCCTACACCTTATTAATCCTTCAACTTTGATGCCATGCATGAATTTTGTCCTACCATTTTGAGACCTTATGACGAATGTTTGACACTACTCCACTTGAGCACCTTGGTGAACAATGCATTCATGTTCTCTCTTATGTGTAAACATTTCTTGTAGGAACCTTGATGCATACACATATGATGAAAACTTCATGTAGAAAATCCATAAAAAAAACATTCCTTGTTTCCCCCCTTACATGTGAGCACTATTTGTGTCTTTTCCTTCATAGTATGCACTTCAAACAACACAAACAAAAAGAAAATATGAAAAATGGCAGCAATGGAAAATGAAAATAACACTGCTCTATGAAATATTTATGTGCAAATAACAATCTTTCAATAAAAAAAGTGCATTTTACTCAGCTCTTCATATTTTCAAACACTTAGATAAGCCATTGTTCATCTGTGATATTCATTTTCATTGCACTTATGAATTTTATTGTAATGAATGGGAAATGGATCAACTTCTCTTGTAGTTGCTTTATGAACTTCTCCTTCAGTTGAATGTTTCCTTTTGAGCAATTATGAATGTGTTTCCTTTCTCAAACCCATCTTGAATGTTAAGGGGTAGCATGCTGGGCTCAACCCTTGTGGGAGACCTTTTTTGCACCACATGCTATAATTTCTTAAAAAATGGATCAACAACATGATTTATCCTATACCTACATAGTGAACAAACATGTTAGATAAAAAATAGTGAAGCTTAATGTTCCTGTGATATTTTATTTTTTCGGCTCTCTTGCATAATTTTGATGTTTATTCAATTGATTCAATACATTATAGGCAATGTATTATATTTATGTTTATAGAGCACATAGTGAGATTCATATCTGAAGCTCTAAAAAATTTTCTCATCATGATGCAGGTTCACTCAGAATTGGGAGAAATGATGGAGTGGATACAATGAAGACCAACATTGAATACCAACAGGCAATGATGAATATGTTTTTCATTATATGCTTCTTTTCCTTTCTTAATCTTTAGTTGTATAGTGCATTCTTTATGATGTGTTGGCTCAACTATTCCCACAGCTTGTGTGGGACACTTGATTCCTCTTTTCTTTCCAATGAATATGTAAAACAAATTTTTTGCAATCTTTTGCAATTCTATATATCTCTTTTGCAAAATGTATGCATCATTGTGAAATGAATAAATCATTACAGAATCAAATGAAAGCAATTTTCTTTTATCTCATGTAATCTCTTTTATGCTATAAAACACTGAATGGAAAACTAAATGATTTCCTTTATTGAAACACATTGCACAATAAAATTGAACTCTTTCTCTTAAACTTCAATGCATGCAATGGTTAAGCAAAGCAGAAATAAAATTGAAATCTTTCACCTTAAAATGAACATAAGTTGTTTCAGCTTTGCCAATTTGAGCTGCAGGTGAAAAATTGGTAACACCTTTCACCAAAAGTTAGTTTATGAAGCTAGTCTAGGACTCATTCACCCATGGGATAATGGGTCCTATTTTAGGGTTTTTCTACAACTTTTGGGAGCTTATGGTCCTATCTCTATACTTCTATATTCTTTGGGTTTCAATGTTGAAAAGTCAGAAATAAATTTTGTAGATGAGTTTTTGTGAGATGACAAATTTTGCAACCTTGTAAACTTCAAAATTTCTCTTCAATAGATCTTCAATCTTTCTTCCACCTAGATATACAAACACAACATGAAAGGGATTTTTTTTTGTTTTTTTGGTGAATGGAGGTTTGCCTTGGTCAAACCTCATTTTGGTAATCATACCTTGAAATGAAATTTAACGTGAAAGAGGGAATGAAGAATGAACACAACTATGTTACCACTCAAAAAACCCTTGAATAAACCTTGGAATATAGATCTACAACTTACATGAAATGGACTCACTGGATGTGGATCTTGAACTTTGAATCTTGCTTGAAATAGTGTTTTGAATGCTTGATTGGATCATGAAACCTACATCACAATGTTAGCTCCAAAAACATGCATGATTCAAGAAGACTTTGATATGACAATTGGATCTTGAATATTATAATAAAACTCTAATAAATATACCTATTAATTCCTTTAATTGATCTTGAAGAAGCTCCCAAAATCTCAAACTTGCTAGGTGAAACATAGTGAAATGATCTTATATTTATAGGTATGTATCATCAATTTCCTAAAGTTCAAATATCACAAGCCGACATCTGAATATACACTTAGAGATATTAAAATACTTCCAAAAAAATAATTTAAATTTAGGTCCTAAGGTCAAGGGAGGACCCATTTGTATTCCCCCATGAGTGAATGGGTCTTAGGTCCCTAAACCTGGGACACATATTTCTCAATGAGAAGTGTTATGCAAAGGAATTAATGAATGCCAGGTTTCGTCTTGTGAAAATAAAATTAAATAGGCTTGGTAAATGAATTAAAGGGGCCAACAAAGTTATAATTAAGCTCAATTAATAAAGAAAGCCCTAAATAAATGTGAAAGAGTAAATAAATACATTTTGAAAACTAAATTAAGGCACAATTAAGTCCAAATTAACTAGGAGGGTCCAAATAAGTGAGAAAATGTAAAGGGATACATTTTTCGTCACTACAGATCTTAGGACTCTTTTCCCCACATTTTCATGTTTTAGGATAAACTTAGAGAGGCAAGTAGAAATATGAAAATATAATAGTATTATTAAAGACACAAAGATTAGATTAGGGTATGGATAACTCCATTCCTATGTTTTGCTTACAAATAGTAATGTTAAGTGTAATATAGGAAAGACAAAATAACATTGGAATTGTAGAAGTAACATGTGTATAAGTGTTGTAGAAAAAGTTTTATTCTATGTTATGATTGTTATGCCATGATAACTATTGATCATAAAAATTAAATGGATCTAAAGAAGTATGTAGAATTATGTGGAAAATTGGTGAATGTTGTGTTTGTGACTCAAGTTAGAGGGTTTATTTCCAATATGCATCTTTATTATTGAAATGCAATGGGAATTTAAATGGGATTATTTCAAATATGTATTTTTTATTTAAATGGAAAATATGAAAAAATATATTGCTATGTGTAGAATTCACATGTGGGTTAAACTTAGGTAAAAACAATGGGTAAAACCTTGGGAATGTTACATGTGGTATCAAAGCTACTAGGTTAAGATTTGGAACCTATGACCTCACTATGTTGACTTTCATCCAACATTATGTATTTCTGATGTTTAGATTTCTTGTGCTAGGATGGCATGACTCAAGATGATTGCAAGGAAGTCAGTGGTCTATAATGAGCACTCCCTCAAGGCCAAGAAGGAAAGGGAAGCCATTGTTAAGACCATTGAGGGAACCAATTATTACAACACAATATGGTTGAGTGACATGGAGACCATTAGTCATACCCTATCTTGTATCAGTCAAGAAAGAAAAAGGATGCATGAGGCTACTAATTTTATATCTCTTGTCTCTCCCCCAAAGTTAGATTTCGTACCACTTTCTAGGGATATTCCCTTGAAATGGAGTGCTAACCCTATTATGATTTTTAGGGACCCTTGTGTAACCCCATAGTCTAAAATTATTGTAATTTCCTCTACTGGTGAATTGGAGGGATATGTCCCCAAAACTATATTTTTGAGAGTGAGTCTAAGGGTTATGTACCCTTCAACTATGTATATAAACAGTAATTTGAGGGATATGTCCCACTTAGCTATGTATCAGAGAGTTAATCCAAGGGATATTATCCCCTAGACTATTTGAATATTCACTCTATGTAAATTCAAGGATAATTGAAATCCTTGATCTTAATAAAAAATGATGATTAGATAAAAATTGTACGAAGAATTCTTTATTTATTCTCTCTTTGGTATAAATGTATATTCACGAAATGTTTTGGAATGTTATTTAAACCTTCATAGGAACTAATTGAAATGGAACCTCCAGGTAGAAAAAATACTTTGTATAAATGGTTAGAACAAGAACTTACCCTACAAGTAGCCAAGAAGAGGGTCAACCCATGAAAAACTCTAAGGCCAAATTGGATCAAATTTTGGATATGATGAATGAAATTAGAGATAGAATTGGCCATCTTGAGCAAGAGATGAGAGGTGTGGGAAGACTAGAACAAGAAGTTCCAAATGAAGAGGAGGGAGAGAACTATAATGATCGTACCAACCTAAGCAATCATGATAATGAAGAATCCCAACCAATATATGAGGGGAGTAAGAGGAAATGACTCAAAAATGAATTATTGTGAGATATGAGGAAGGTCACCCCTCCTAATTTTGGGGGAACCACTAGTAGGGATGTAGTCAAAGCATGGCTCATAGAAATGGAGATATATTTTGAGATTAGGAACTACTCTGAGATAACCAAGGCCATATGGGGAGCCTTTTAGATAGCTAGTGAAGCATCCATATGGTGGATGAATAAGAAAATGGATCTTGGTAATATTAAGTTCCTTAAGTCTCACTGGGGATGAATTTGCAGAATTTTTTTGAAAGTGTTGGCTAACTCAACTTTACTTTAACTAGAAGCTTACTAAATTTTAGAATCTAAAGTAGGGAGATTCCTCAGTAAATGAGTATTGGGAGAAATTCACTCATATTTTGAAATGTGTACCTCAATATCAAAAAGATGAGTGGTTTTGAATTAGAAAGTTCATTTTGGGACAAAGCACAAATTGGAGAGGTAGACATACATGGTCCTGCTACTATGAACTTAGTGTACAAAAAAGGAAATCAAGCAAGAGCAGAAGCTCAAATCTACCTTTTCCTACCATGAGAGGAAGCATAAAAGGTTTAATTGGTCTCAAGACAATCAAAATTATAAGAAGTCAAGTGATGGGTAGAACTATCAAAGGAAGGGAGATAATGGATTCCACAACAATCAGAATGAGTTTGGAAGGGACCGTAGGGGGATAACAATAAGAACAACAATAATTTTGATAGGAATGAAGGTAGTTCTACGAAACCTACATCAAGAAATGGGTCGGTAAGAGGACGTTTCACATGTGGAGGAGATCATTATGTTAGTCAATGTCCCAACAAGACATCATGGACGCAACCACATGGAAACCCTCTACCTCCTCAACAAGAAGAATTCCAGTAGAAAATTCATGCAACACTAGACAATCGATAGGTGGAGTATCAAATTACTCCCATGGAAATCCCAAGTAATTTTTTTGGTACGCCTATTTCAATTCTGATTGATATTGGTGCTACAATTTTTTTGTTTCTCCTAGTATAGCTAGTAAGATTTCTAGAAAAGCTAGCTATATGGAAAAGTCTTGGATTGTTGAGTATGCAAACTAGACAAGAGCTAAGGTAGATCATTGTTTATTCAAAGCAAGGGTTGAACTTCCAAGTTTCTCTTTGGAAGTAAATTTGTATGTAGCCCCCTAGGTTTTTATGATGTCATATTAGGAATGAATTAGATATGGAAGCATAGAGCTAGGGTAGATTGTCATGCTAAAACTGTAGAATCTTTAGATGACCTTGGGAATTGGGTATTCTATTAAGGAACACCTACAGAAGTTATGATATGAAAAATATCCCTCGTGCAAATACATAGAGCTAAGAAGAAGGGATGTCAGATTTTTGCTATGAAAATGGAAAAGATTGAGGAGTGCAATGAGTTCATCACTCAGGATGATGTAGTGTACTATGGACCCCAAGATCTCCAAGAAGTTGAGGATGGTGAGATGGTGGAATCAGGAAAAGTAGATATGGATAAATATCCTATCCTAAGGGACTTTGTGGATGTATTTCTAGATGAATTACCTAGATTTCCTCCTAAAAGAGTGTTCCTAGATGACCATGATAGAGATAATGGAGCTTAAAGCTCAATTAGAGGAGTTGATGTACAAATAATTGATCAGAACGAGTGTTTCACCCTAGGGAGTGCCAGTGATATTTGTGAAGAAGAAGGATGGTTCACTGTGCTTGTGTATAGTCGATTATCATTTGCTTAGCAAGGAAATGTTAAAGAACAAGTACCCATTACCATGTATCAATGATATCTTTGATCATATGCGAGGAGTGGTAGTGTTTTCAAAAAATGATTTATGATCAGGATATCATCAATTGAGGATCAAGGATGAAGACATAGTCAAGACAAACTTTAGGACTAGGTATGGTCATTATGAGTTCATAGCCCTACCTTTTGGACTAAAAAATGCACCTAGAGCATTCATGAACCTGATGAATAATGTATTCAGGGATTTCCTAGAAAAATTTGTGTTGGTCTTCTTGGATGACATTCTTATCTACTCCAAGAATGAAGAACATATCCAACATCTAGGGATTGTTCTCCAATGTATAGGATAGCATAATATTTATGGAAAGATATCAAAATGTACATTCTTTTAGAAGAAGGTGTAGTATTTGGGTCATGTAATTTTAGCTAATGGGATTGTAATTGATCCAACAAAAATTAAAGCAGTGCTTGAATGGACAATAATAAAGAATGTGCTAGAAGTTCAAAGCTTTATGCGTTTGGCTAGTTATTATCAGAAGTTTGTAGCAAACCTTTCAAGAATAGCTTTTCCCATCACTTCATTTCAAAGAAAAGGAAAGAATTTTGAATGGCTAGAGAAATGTCAATCGACATTTGACCAACTTATGGAAAATTTGACCTCATCTCCAATATTGAAAGTGCCAGATCTAGATGGTGATTTTATTGTCATCACATATGCTTTAGGAGAAGGTTTGGGTGGAGTATTGATGCAAGATGGGAGAGTCATAGCCTTGAGTCAAGTAAGCTAAAGCCATATGAGAAAAAATATGCTTCACATGATCTGGAATTGGCAGTAGTTGTCCATGCCTTACAAATGTGAAGACACTATCTATTGGGGAAACCTTTTGAACTGAAGACCAATCATCAAGGTCTAAAGTATTTTCTTACCTAGCCAAATTTGAATGCATTAAAAGGAGATGGCTTGAATTGATATATGATTATGATTTTACTATCAATTGCATCAAGGAAAATTAAAATTAGGTAGCAGATTCCCTAAGTCGTAGGAGACATATCTCCTCGATGGTATCAATTCAAACTGACTTTAAGAGTCAAGTGTTACATAAATCTAAGGGTGATGAGTATTATGAGAAATTCAAGCAAGCACTCTCAGATAATCCACAAGATCCAAGGTATGAAGGTTTTCACTTTGAACTTGATGGTTTATTAAGGTTTAAGGGAAGAATCTATGTACCCAACTCTGATGAATTAAGGAATATAGTGTGGAAGGAAGTTCATATCACACAATATTCTAGGCATCCTAGAGTAACTAAGTTGTTGGTTGATGTACATCCATTGTATTTTTGGAAAGGAATGGAAAGGGATGATGCAAGATTTGTAGCTATTTTCTTATAATTTCAAAGGGTGAAGGTGAAACATCATCACCCTATAGGACTTTTGTATCCTCATGAAGTTCTAGAAAGGAAATGGCAGGTCATTACCATGGATTTTGTGCAAGCTCTTCCAATGTCGAGGAACAAGCATAATGCCATTATGGTAGTGGTGGATAACCTTACCAAGGTGGCTCATTTTATTCCAAGGAATCTAACTAATGAAGCTCCTATTATAGCTTGAAAGTTCATTTAAGAGGTATTTAGGTTACATGAAATTAGTGAGAGGATTATTTCTGACAAGGATGCTTGTGTGACATCTAGGTTCTAGAAAAACCTATTTTCTTCACTTGGGATGCAATTAAACATAATTTCAACATATCATGTTGAAACTAATGGTCAAACTGAAAGGGTGAGCTAAGTGTTAGAGGATATATTTAGGATGTATTGCATGGATTAGAAATGCAAGTGGGAAGATTTCCTACCATTGGTGGAATTTTCATATAATAACTCTTATCATTCCATGAGAAAGATAACTCCATTTGAGGCATTGTATGGTAGGAAGTGCCAAACCCCTATAAGCTAGAATAAGGTAGAAGATCGGATAATCCTTAGGTAAAAAATAGTATCAAAAACAAAGGAGCAAGTGAGTTTAATTAAGCAAAGGTTAGCATAAGCTAATGATAGGAAAAAGAGTTATGCAAATTCTAAGCGGGTACCCAAGTATTTGTTAGTAGGAGACAAAGTTTTGTTAAGAGTTAAACCTCACAAGAGTTCTATAAATTTTTGGAAGTCATCCAAACCGGCTCAATGTTAGGTAGGTCCTTTTGAGATCCTTGAAGAAGTTAACCCTATTTCTTATTAGATTGCTTTGGCACTAGCTATTGACTAGATGCACATTTTTTTTCAGGTGTCATCTCTTAAGAAGTACATGCAAGGTCATAATCATGTTAGTTATTGGAATGCTTTCCAAGTACAGGACTGCAGAGTGGTGACAATTGAGCCTCTCAAAGTAATTGAAATGTGTAGGATTCACCTATGAAATAAAGAAGTTTTGCAATGCAAGGTCTAATGGGATCAATATGTAGAAGATTCTGCCATTTGGGAGGACTATGCTAAAATAAAGAAAAAGTTTCCTCATGTTTTTCTCGACTTTGAAAGTTCTTAAAACAATCTCTATTATGCTTTAAGTTTTATGTTTCATGGTTGATACTTAAAATCATCAGGGATGATGATCCATAAGGGGGGAATATGTTACAAACCATTATGTTATTACATATTTACTGTTACTTTGATGAGTTAAAATGCTTTAATATATGATGATGTTTTGTATACTTTGATGGAAAATGCAATGCGTGAATATGTATTGCAATGTGATTACTTTAATGATGCAAATGATATATGATGCATATGGATATAATGTTATCAACTAACTATTGTGATACACTAGTTGGATGTAGAAGATACGTCGTGCCCTCAAGGAAGAGAGGGGATATCTTAAGAGAGAGGAATTTGGTTTGGTAACTAATGTACCTACTTGGCTATCACACACTCACATCCTGGTTGGTCTAGTTGAGTCGGGATGGATTTAGGAATTGGTAGTAAACCTTGATCATAGCGAATGATTTAGGTATTTGGTATTATTCCTTGATTTTTTGATTGTTCTTAGTTTGAATTAGCGATTAAATATCATATTGAGTTTAAGTTCTTCTTTTGTGTATTATGTTTCTATATTAATCGATGGAGTATATGCATAGAATGCATATATGTATGTAAAAATGATAACTTGTGTATGTGGTGTATTGTGTATGTGTGTGTATACATAGTAGAAATCTTGACACGTGGCAATACGGATACATCATAATAAGCCAGGATGTCGTTGGATATAAATGACATATATATATAGATAATACATGTGTTTATTATGAATATTTAAATAATAAAATAGTATATATATATGTATATATGGTGTATTTTTATATACATTATATACATACATATTAATATACATATATATTTGTCAATATTTATTATAATAATAAAATTATAACATATATATTAATATATATAGTGTTATATATATGAAATGTTTTAAAGTAAACTCCAATGCCTATATAATGTGGAATTTATGTATAAAAAATGGCTTAAAGCCAAATCACATAAGTTTTGGGCAGTGCATATTCTCACATTCATGTGAGGTTTCAATTGCAAATTAAAGTGCATAAATATGGATTGGTATTATTGCAAGTAATGTGTTGAAATATGAAGCACTTGGGAAATGTATTAAGAGGTATTTAATATATATTTAAAAGTTGCATTGTGTTATAAATTGCAAATAAATTTAATAAGTAAAGCACACAACAAAATAAAAAGTATGACTTTTTCAAAAATCCATGAATTGGCTGAAGATATTGAAGAGGTCGACTTGATGTGGCAAGCAACCAACAACCACAATGCAAATAAGAAACCTGTAGGACATCGTTTATGCATTTGATTGAGTAAAAGATCAATTGCTAGCAGTTCAATGAGGTGACTCAACTGAGTAAGAGAGGTTGAAGTTGCTGGGATTGTTTATGTGTTTTCATTTCAATTGTTTAAGTAGACACATTGCACATAGATTAGCTTAGTTGACTCATTTAGAAGGTAATTGGTTTTTTGTTTAGTGGTGGTAGATGAAAGATAAAGGTGGCAGATTTGAGAACATAATTATAGCTATGAGCTTCTCAATGTTTTGTACAAATAGGGGATAGCCTTTTGAGTTTTAAGCATTCATTCTTTTCATTGTTGCAATTCATTTTGCTATAGAATTTCTTGAGAATCTAGATGAGTTCTTTAGTGTTGTAGAAAGGTGTGAGAGAGAGTGAGATTTTCATAGAGAGACTTAGAGGTTTTTCTTGTGTAGTATTGAGTAATTGGATTTAGAAATAGGTTGGCAAGCAAGCTGAAAAGAGAAGGAGCAACAAAAAAAGATTTGGCACCAAGCTTGGGAGGTAAATTGTGTACTGGGAACTATTTTCCAAGCATGCTAGTTCTACTTCTCTATTCTTTTTATGTTTGAAACCTTATTTTCTTATGAATGGAAGTGTTTGAGGATAGAGGATTTTATGTTTTGTTGAGATTGTTTGCATTAATTTGATGGATTCTCATTTTGGCTGAACTTGCATAATCTTTGCTGATTTCTTATTTTGGTGAAACCTTATTAGTTGATTCTTGTATATTATCCATTATGTTGGAATTATGTATTTGTGTTTGCTAAGATAGTTAACCATAGTGTATTGGAATAATACCTAGGTTGGTATAGACCATATGTATGCTTATATGGATTAAGTAGAGTGGTAACAATATTACATTGAAGTGCTATATTGAAATTTTTAGCTTATGATGCTAGGAAAACCTATGTGCTTAATAAGGTTAATCCTTGGGTTAAGTTAAATCGAGGTTGAGAAAAACCTAGTTGGTCTATTAGATCACTTGGAAGCATATTATCCTTTTTAGGATGGAATCATGATATGGAATAGACTCATTAAGAGTTAAGTACGATCATAGTATTTACCAAATCAAGCAATAGGTGGGTGAACATACAACGTCCAATTCATAGAGGTGAGACACCAATGTTTAAAGTCGAGTTTGAATGTAATAATCAAATATTTGGCCAAAGTAGTGTAATTTTCCATTGATTACACTGTCAGCTCACTATGGACCAGGGTTGCATATTTAGGTCGGGAATGTCATGCATGTAGGCGGGTATCCATTGTATGGCAACTCTAGAATATGTAGGAAACAACACTAAGCTTGGGTAGGCTATTAATATTATGAGGGATACCAGACCAAAATTTTTGTTGAAGGGTAGGGTCATCTTACTAGTTTGGTAGATGAGTTGGGGACGTAGTAAGTCAGTGGTTGGAAAAAAAACACTTGGGTGATGCTCTCCCTCATGTAGTAGGCAACTGAAATTTGAGGATGTATGATAGAAAGGACATTGGATCATTTGTAATTAATTCCATTGAGCTAGTGAAAGCTATTTATGTAATCATGATCTTATATCTTATTAAAAATGTATATGAAATTGTAATCATTAATTTGGATTATGTAATGTTACTTTATTTTGAAATGTAATGGAAATTTGAAATGGGATTATTTTGAATATTCATCTTTATTATTAAAATACAATGGGAATTGAAATGGGATTATTTCAAATATGCATTTGTTATTTAAATGGAAAATATGAAAAAAAAAATTGTTGTGTAGAATTCACATGTGGTTTAAACTTAGGTAAAAAAAGAGAGGGTAAAACATCGGGTATGTTGCATGTGATATCAGAGATACTAGGTTCAGATCTAGAACTTATAAGCTCACTATGTTGAATTTCATCCAACATTATGTAAATATGGTGTTTGGGCTTCTTGTGCTAGGATGGTACTACTCAAGATGACTGCAAGGAAGTCAGTAATTAGTAATGAGCACTACCTCAAGGCAAAGAAGGAAAGGGAAGCCATTGTTAGGACCATTGAGG
>VDFB02321614.1:0-41492 GCA_007258455.2 Sequoia sempervirens
AAGGCTAAACTCTAAAAATAATTTTAGGTCTAGCTCTAGTAAACTTGAAGAACTGCTTGCAAGAAAAAAACCATGTAAAGACAAAGGTGGCTTAGGAGTTGATACCGGTGAAATTTCTAAAGATGTGAAGAAGAATCAAGGCAAGAGGAAGCAGAGAAGGATTTTTGCAAGAAGACCGCCTATGAGACAACCTAATGCACAGAGGTACCCCTCTTTTGATGGTGTTTTCTTTTCTTTTAACAAATATGGTCATAGAGCAATTGAATGCAGGAGTAGAATCAACCAGTTTTCTGGCTCTCTTTGCGGAAAATGTTTTGAATGTGGGAAGTTTGGACATAAGGCTATAGAATGAAAATCTCATGTGAGTTTGATTAGTTAGGTAATGAGGAACAAGTTTAATGAAGGCAAGATGAATCAATTCTTTAATGGCTATTGTTATACTTGTAATAAAATTGGACACAGAGCAAATCAATGTAGATCAAGGAATAATGGAGGACAGTCTAATAAAAAAGGTCGGATATGTTATAACTGCAACAAACCTGGACATATATCTAAAGTTTGCAAGAATAAGAAAGGAAAGAAGCCTACTCTGGAAGAAAAGAGTGAATCGGTAAAGAAGATTGACAAAGAAGAGATGAAGCAAGAAATGGATAAGGTATGGAAGAAGAAAGAAGAAGAAGAGAGACTTGAGACTCCTGATGTGTATGTACCCTCATCCGGTACAAATGACTTGTTTGAAATGTAGACCTAGCATGGTCTTAGGGGGAGAAATTTTAAAACATCATAAAAACCCCCTAGAAGAATGGCGTGTCAAAGGCTGGCATGCGGTTGTAATGTGAAGGATGTTTATTCAAAGGTGTTGGAAAAGGAACCGGAGAAAAATATGTTGGTATAACGATTTTCAGACCGAATTGGGTTTTTCTATGCTAAGTGAAGTGTCTATTTAGCAGCTTTTTGTGTTTGCCGCATTTAATGCACTTAGGGAAAACTCGACGGTGGATAAGTAAAACTTTGTGATGTTTTTTGGTTAATTGTGCATCTGAAGTCTTTGGAAGGTGCTTTGAAGAAATATTGAGGCGTGCTCAAAGTCTTTCTGAAGGGAACTCGAAGAAATTATTTTTGGTAATCTGAAAAACTTTTACTCTATTTACAAAAGGAAAGAAGAAAATTGAAAAAGTATCGTTGAATTTCAAGAAAGCTAAGCAATGGATAGTGATTCATAGGGTGTCACCTCTCTGAAGTTGAAAAGGGTTGAAGTAGAAGAATACGATCATAGGAAAATGAAGTAAATTGAGCTAGGGTTGAGCGAAGTTGAATTACAGAATATAAAAACCCTAAGGATGGATTTATGGAGTGAATTTTTGTGGGTTATAGATAAGGAAGTTATCATGTTCTTGTTGAATTGTTTTAAGGATGAAAGCATTATTTTGGACAAACCCTATTTGATTTTGAAGGAAGCAATTGAATCAATCACTGGATTATGCAGCATTGGAGAATTTCCTGGAAAGAAGATTGTGAAATATAAAGATGTGGAGGAGCTGATTGGGATTGGTAGAGATCAAAGAGCACTGTTGATTGATACACTTGCTGACTCGACCATTAGGTATGTTGCATACGGTATCTCATACAAATTTTATTTTAGAAATCATGAAAGCTCAACTTCGGCTATTGCCATACATATTGCCCACATGATGGTTAAGGGAAACATATAGTTTGATTTATGTAGCCTGTTGCTTGAGAATTTGCGTGAAAATGTTCAAATGTCATTGGTTGAGAATTATCCCTTTCGTTTCGGATCCTTGCTGGTATGTCTGGTGTTTTAATTTTTGAATTCTCTACCGGGAAAAGATAACGTGATGTGGGAATCTGGTATTCCTATTGGAAAACAAATTTACAGACATCGAGAGTCTTTGGAAGATAAGGAAAATATGTGTAGATCATATTTCTCATCCTTGCGAGAAAACCATTGCTTTGGTATATCTGCATCAAGTTGATTCGAAGTGGGATATTCCTCTAGAAAAAGAAAAATGGAGGTTGTTATCAGTGATTCTCCTCCAAAATCAAAAAAGAGAAAGAAAATGATTGAAGACATCATTGATATTTCAGATGAGAAGGAGAAAGAATCTTTGACTGGAACTGAATCCCTTGATCCTAATGATATCCAGTCTATGATAATTGAAGGAAAAATGAAGAAGATTGGTCAACTATGGAATGTTGCCTTGCCTATTGACAGACTGAAAATTGATGATGCGCTGGTAGATTATCTACTTCAAAAAGGTATTGAAGTATCATTTGTTTCGATTTCTTGCCGGTGAAATCTGATTAGAGATTGTTGAAGAAAGGATGTTGCTTGATTGAGATTGTTGAAGAAAGGATGTTGTGAAAGGTCTAGAAGGACACAAAATGGGAATCTTAGTTGAAAAGAGTCACAAAAAGGCTATCTTGAGAGGGTGTCTAGATTGATTGAGGAAACTAGAAGTGTGTTAAAAAGAAATTTAAGATGTTTACAAGTATTGCTTTACGGTGGCGCACTACTTTTAAGGACAACTTGAAGCAAATTGAAGTGATTGAAGAAGAGGTGAACAACATTGGAAAGAATTTCAATATATTTGAAGATAAAGAAGGGAAGAAAAGGATAAGAGTTGGTGAAATACAGGCTAAACTAATCATTACACAAAGACAAAGAGATGATGTGACAACGACCTTCTGGCTCCTTAAAGAAATTTTTGAAGTCCGGTTAGAACATCTTTCTGGAATTCTTATCGATGCTGAAGATGTTGAGAAACAATGTTCTGTTGAAGATTGGTCACCCTCTTTTACTCTATTGGTATTGTTGGAAATTACATGCACAAAGATGGAGTATGTTGTTTTTAATTGGAAGAAGTTGTATCTAGTTCTCAAAGAAAGGTATAAGAAGGTGTTCCAGGTGAAGAATTTCATCTTCATTTAAATTATGTTTGCTTAAAATCTCTAGACTGTTGGAAATTTTTGAAGTTTTTGGAAATCTTTTGAAATCTTGATGTCACCATGTTTATAGTCATTTTTGGCACCCTTTTCCATTGATGTCAAAGGGGGAGAGTGTTGGGATGGAGAGAGTAAAGAGTTTTTGAGGAAAGGAGAATTTTTGTTTACATGTTGCCATCAATGACAAAGGGGGATATTGTTGGAAAAATAAGTAAAGTTATCTATTTGTTGTCATTGATGTCACCATGTTGGTAGTATTTTGGTAGTTGGGTCCAGTACTCTTATACCGGTGCTTATATTCTCTAGTGGTTGGTCCGGTTTTTCTGGTTGCCCATCCAGTATTCTAGTTCGCACTTCTCATTGACAGTTTCTGCTAGCAGTTTTGGGAGACTACTCATGGATGGTAAAGGCATGCATGATCAGGTTATTTCATGTTCTCGTGCTCATACAATGAAGTGACATTATTCTATTGGTTTGCGTTGAAGACTATTCCTTGCCGACTTGTTAAGATAATTTTGATATGATATGAAAACTTATGTGCAATCTATTTCTTGATCTGAGCCGACATAATGTAATGTGCTAATGGTTAAAGCATTTTGAAAATATTTTTTGGAGCCGACAATTGATATCTTTTATAAATAAATTGTATCTAATTAGGCTGACCTAATTAGTGCTTGCAATGGAGATCAGGTATATATATAAGTATATGGTGAACAATTTGATAGAGAAATGTGTGTGAATCTATGTGTGCGCTAGTGTATGTGTGGAAGTGCAGTGAGTCTGTAGGAAAGTGACATAAGAAATAATGAAGAAGTAAAGAATGTGATGGTGTGATCAGAAAGGCAGCACTTTTGAGCATATCTGGAACTGTATCAGCACATAATACGTGCATCTTTCTAGTTCATTTTTGGTTGTAAAGCCTTATACTATTTTTTTATAATTTTGTGTAGGCAGTGAGCCTCTCTGTTGGATAGTGAGTCCTTTGTAGGCAGTGAGCCTTTGTACTTGGATAGTGAGTCCTTCTTTTGCTAGTGAGCCTCTTTTAAAATACTATTTAGTGTGAGTTAACCCTCACCGTGGTTTTTCCCTTATTGGGTTTTTTACGTAAAAATATGGTATTCATTCTATTGATTTACTGTATTTCATGCTCATATTAAATAACATAATTGTGTGATTGAAGATCTGATAAGTGATAAATTTTTAATTTGTGTGACAACTGATTCACCCCCCCCTCAGTTGTCCTGCACCTATTTAACAATGTGGAGGTTAACAATGGACAAGAATCTTTAACTAGTTTGGATTGTAGGTTCATGGACATCATATAATCAACCTTTTTCATACTTTCTCTCACCAAACTCTTTGATTAATAAATTGGGTTTCTTAACTTTATTGAATTGACCTTAATTATATCTCATTCAAATCTTTCGATATAAACCAATAGCTTGGTCTCCAAATCAAGAACTAGATTAAATTCCTAATTCCACAACCAACCAACATTATTTATGATTACAAGAAAAACTTAATCACCCAAAACAATCATACAAACATAATGAATCATTTGGAATGGACCATACAATTATTTTAGGTAGGAAGATTGCCATGAACTTGTTGGTGTCCTATACCACCGATCATTAGAACATTTTTTTAAATAGTCATTTATTCATCCTAGATGAGCTAGTAAGACAAAATATATGCATGTTTAATAGACTTTATTATGTATTAAAAAATAATATATATTATCGTGGAGTAAAAAAATCGTCATGGTATTGAAATAGTCATACAATACATATTTATTAATTTGAGACATATGATACAACTTCATTAATTCGATAGATTGTCTTCATTAATAACTATATACCATATGGACATTACAATTCCTCAACAAATTAACAAACACCAAGTCATTTTGTAGTGTTCCTCCAGTTGCTACACTTTGTTTTTGTTGTTTCAGTTTGGTTGATAGATGCTTTAGTTGCTTTTGATACTATCTTACCTTATTTCAGTTACGTCACTTATATTGTGTTGGTTTTTAAATTGTCTTGATGATACATTGTTGATCATCTGACTAAGATTGTGTGACGACAATATGATGTTTTCCAACATCAGTTTATTTATGATGATGTATCTGATGTAGTATTGTATGTTAGTCTTGGTGAAAGAGATAGTGTAGCATTACTCACTCATGAGTACCCTACTACACTACAATTCTCTTTCACGGTGTGTTTGTTGATTTATGTAGATATGTTTGACAGTGTTGTTTTATGTAGTTTAAAGGTATTGGGCATCAACTCCACCTGCTTGTCAGGTTTGAGCGTGCCATGGCCCAATGGAAACATGTTTCTGAGATAATGTAAGGTCCTTCCTTGGCCATCATTCCCTTATGGGATGATTATCTATGTTGTCACCTATCATTGTTTATCATTTGGTTTCGTCGTGTCATTCATGTTTTTGTCTTGTTTGGAAATTAATTGATTAATTAGTTAAATGGTTGGATTTATGAGTATTTGGATTTAATTGCTTTGGTAGATTAAAATGATTATGTTAAGATTACTTTATAATTAAATTATTGTTCTATAAAGGTTTGATTTAATGTTTAAAATATTTGATTAAATTAAAATTATTAAATAGAATGCTAATTAAATGTAAATTTTTTTTATTGATTGTGCAACTTGAATGTTATTAAAAAGATATTTTTAAAAGAGTTGTTTCCAATAGATTATGCAAAGTATCTGAAATTGTGATCTTGAGTAAATTGTTTAAGTTAGAACTGTCTAATAAATCTTGATTGCATGTTGATTGTCAGTTAAGTCTTGTGACTTTGAGTTAATTGAAAATGCATTAAAAGCTTTGGTTGAGCAATATCATTCACGACAATTGATTTAAGATTGTTGGGAAGATGTAGTGCCTCTCGTGTTCCTGTTACTCCTATGATACGTTTTTTTTGTGTGATTGATGTCGTTTAGATATTGCTTATGTTTGATGCAAACTCGAGACTATATTGGTGACTGTTTTATCACATTGTTTGGTTGGTTGGCAGTTCTGCTTACTGGACTTGGTTGTTTATGACACTGTTATTTTGATATGTGGACACATGTGTTTGATGTTATGCTTATGGAGTTGTTTACTTATCGTTTAATGATGATGTTGTTTAGAATATGGTTATTGATTGAGGTTCGGGTGAGAGGGACAGTGTTGTATCACTCATCCATGAGTTGCCTTCCACACTACAATTCTCTCTCATGGTGTGTATGTCATTGGATATATATGTTGTTTCAACACTTGTTTTTATGCAGGATTGCAAGTACCCAAGCCTCGATTCCACCTGCATTGTCAAGACAAGGTGAGCCTTATAAATCCCAATGGGTATGAAGTTGAAAATGGATTTGACAAGAAAGCATATGTGTCCACGTCTGTCTTCTCATCATTGTTTATCGATGTCGTCCATCAATACCCCATCTTGTTTGGTATCGTTTCGTCTTATGTCATTCATTTTAAGCGTTAATTATAATATGTTAATTGTTTGATTCTATTGCGTTATCATTATTAGTGATGGTTTTTTTTTATTCAAGGGGTAAACGCTTTTGACCGTAGCTATGAACCGGATACAACCATTCAACAATACAACTCCAACGAGGTTTGAACCTTGGTGGCAAGAACAACAATGCCACCAATAAACCATCACACCATGCCAATACCGACATTATTAGTGATGGTTATTATTATTATTATTGTTGAAATTAATATAATTAAGCATCAAACTTAATTAGTAATGTGATTTGGGGAAGTTATCAAGGATTTAACAGAGTATTAAATTAGTTTGAAAATTTAAAAGAGTATTATTCTAATTGTCGATATTTAATTGTCTTAATTATAAATAGAATAATATTTTAATTCCCACTATGTAAATTCCCAATTAGCTATTAAATAATATTGTTTAGTTAATTAAATAATATTATTTATTTAATTGTTGTTAAGAATATTATTAAAAAAAAAGGGGGTTGGGGCCCTAGCTTGGTTGGTTAAACCTTTCCTATTGCAGGAGATTGGTCACGAGGTCTAGTCTCCCCCCCTCATGAGTGTTAGGAGGTGTGTCCCGGTCGGTCACATTAAAGTTTACATGCACTTGCAACTTATAGAGTCATGCTACCTTATTCTGCGATCTAAAAAATAAATAAAATATTATTCAAAATATAAATATATTTTTAGAAAACTTAGGATGAAATGGTTGATTTAATGCTACCCGATAAAATGTTAAATGGGGTAGGTTTAAGTTTAATTTAATTTAATTTAAAGGTAAAATTTTAATTTAAGGATGAAATTTCTACCCGTAGATGAAATTAAACCTTAGTGGAGGGTAGATTTCTAAATTCTCTAAATTTCTCTAGGTGGTTAAGCAGGGTAAAAGATGATTGTCGGGTGTAAATTGAAATTTGTGAAAATTGCCACATATTCCTTTGTTATCAAAAAATGAAAGAACTCTTCCTTATTTTTATTTTGGTGAATTTGGGTGAAATCATTCATTTAGGATTTTTTTGCAAAAATAGAACATAGGGGAATTGAAAACAAGAAAAAGGAAATTTCACTGTATATTGTGTGGAGGTAAAAGTAAAAAGATTTTTTCAGCAAAGAGAATTTTGGGGATTGTGGCATATCATCTCCACCTTCAGTTGCTAAATTCTAGCATTGGGTTGTTTAAAATCGAAGCCTTGCCATAAGGTAAGCCAAACCATTGAATTCTTTTATGCTGTTATGGTGTCCATTTATGTCAAACGGTGGTGTGTGTTTTTGTTCTTATTTCATAGATCTGTTCTTTATCTTAATCTTCTCAACATTCGGTGATTTTTTATATATTAAAAAAATGGACACATGCTATCAGTTTGGGATTGTAATCAATAGGTTGGATTTTAGCCTGTAGATTTCAACTGGTGATATATATCTAAATTGGGTTGTAGATATGTTTTGTCTGCAAGCAACATGACTACTTGGTTTTGTTCCTACCATTTCCAATTGCTAACTATGTTAAATTGGATAATTCAAATGATTTATGATGTTTGGTTCATTGATGTCGATATACAACACACATTCGTTGGGTGTTGTAACTTTCAAATTAAGCTTTTTCAAAGTTAGGGCTTCACTCAAGGTTAGAATTTGTAGGTGTTGGGTGCTCTTGACGGGTCAAATCATATAGGCACCATCTTTATGTCACAATCACAACACTTGAACTTAAAAGACGGTAGAGGTGTAAATAGCCTTCCTGATTCCGTTGGCAACCTGTCACATTTGCAGTGCTTGAAAATAGAATGTTGTAGAGGTTTAAATAATCTCGTGGATTCCATTGTTCGCCTGTCTCAACCGCAACACCTGAACATAATAGGAAGTTTAAAGGTTTAAATAACCTGCTTGATTCGTGCCTTACACCTACTAATTGCATTTTCTTGAAAGTTTCTAAAGCCTTCTCAACAAATCCACATTTCTTTGAGGCATTCTACCAAACATTTCCTGCATCTTGTCGTTTCTCCCGCATGTTGCCTATGCAAACGCCAGGGCAGATTGTGTACCTAACATGGTGTCTCTAACGTTTAGAAAATGGACATTACGCGCAAGTTAATAATTATGTTGCAGTTTGCAAAATATTATTTGCTTCTCCTTAATGAGTTATACACCGAGTCAAGTCATAGTTGTCTTTGGCATTAGGAGTATAGTTAAAAAAATTCATCCCTTGTTGACTCAAAAAATTCACCTACCCTCCATGCTTAGGTGAAGTCTATACCCCATAAATAATTTGTATCCACCTATGTAAATAATTAATTACTTAAGAGATGTTGAAAATTTATATTATTGAGAATTACCATAATCATGTGTATCCAAGTATCATTAGTGGTATCAGATTTATCTAAATGAAGAACTTTGAAGTTAATCTATAAATATATTTTTATTGATAATAAGATAATTATAGATCAAAATTCTCAATCCTTCTCTGACAAAATAAAATATAGATTTGTTATAGATAATAAGTTAATATTTAGCTATGTTAATATGTCCAGTAACAAAGCTCTTTGCGATATAGAATATAATAAGTGTAGTATTCAAGGTAATTAGGGTAAATTATCTAAGATAGGATTGTTTTATTAACATGGTGATAGGTTATTCTTGTTTTACTACATACAAGATTTCCTTTGATGTTCAACATGATTAGATAATTTAGACATCATTTTATTCTTTACTGTAGATTAAAATTTACATTTAAATTTTTATAGATCAATAAGAAATAAAATAAACCCTAGATAGTTTATTATCAATCCCTATTAGGTAATGATAAAGTTATACTCGTGTTTTCATAAGACTATTTTAATCATGTTTTCACAAGGTTATTTCATGCTTATTTTTCTTATCTAAATTGAAATATTTAATATTTACATTTGCCCAAGCCTATGTTTTAATTTGCAAACTCCTATGTGCCCAAGGTATTACATCCTATTTTAGCCATATTGTTGAGGTGTTGTAATGTGTTCTCCTATGTATACTTCTACTGTCTAACAGTTCCATTATAGGATAAGGATTTTTATGTAATCAACAATTTGTTCTTACGTATATTTAAAATTAGATTTATTTTATATAAGATTTATTTTCAAATGTATTTAAAACTAGATTTATTTTCAAGTATATATTTTAAAGTTAAGATTTATTTTCAAGTATATTTAACATTACATTTATTTTGAATTAATTTTATTCTCAAGTGCATCAAAAATTGGGTTTAATTACAAGTTTATTTAAAGTTAAATTTATTTACAAAATCTTTTAATACTAAAATTGTGATTTGTAGATAAATCGTTTATGTTAAATTTTAATTAAATTTATTTAGCTTATAATAATCAAAGGTATATATTGCATTTTAATTAAATCGATTATTTTGAAGTAACAAATGTATAGACTAGGAATTTTTAATCTGATGGTATACCTACTGTAGGTTTTCTCAAGTTCTTTAATTAATTAACTAATTTCAATATAGTAGTGTAAATAAAATAAAATATGTGATTTTTGAATATCTAATAATTTGAAGTTACGAGGAGAGATTCAATTTATTTTTGCGTTATAATTAAAGAAGTGAACATTGAAGTTAGATTATAAACAAATGGATAATCCTTTCATGTTCTTATTAAGTTAGTTTATTTATCAAATTGAATAGGAATGTTTAAACAAGTGGAGTATGAATATGCTTTTAAGTTTCGTTACATGGAATGGTGTTGAGAGGTTAAAGTTTGATTTCTTGTGCTCTCTTGATTGATTGAATTCTACATTGATTTATTTTTTATTTGACAAGTTTTTTAGCCAAGCCTTGATGTGAGTTCTTTGGGAACCCTAGTAATTGTGTACCCTTTAGTTGGGAGTATATGAAATTTGGTGTTATAGACTTCCTGAGGCATTGGGTAACAAGTTTATGCTGGATTTCTTTGATTTGATTTTGAAATGTTTGATTTAATTATTAGTTTTTGAACTCTTGTGGGTGTTACCTTATTTCATAGTTTGCCTCTTGTTATGGCTGTTTGGCGAGATGGTCCATGCCTCACATTTGTAGTTGGATTGGAAATGTTTGGAACACCCCTGAGTGTTGTAAAGTTTTGTATTAGGATAGTGCGATGACACCCTTCCATAGTATCCCTTGCTTTTCCTTCGTATGCCTCTGGTAGCAGTCACCTTGTAAGTGGTCATTGAGATGGTTGTATGTTATGTTTTGGTTGACTTTGTGGTTTGGTCTTGTGATCGTTCTGCTTGTTTGTCTTGGTTGTGGGTCTTTCTTGTCAACTCTTAGCATGGGGGGTGGGCCTTCGGGTCCACATGGTCGGGTGGAACGTGCTATGCACCCCTTTGGGTTCCCAGTTTGTGTTCGTGTTGCGGAAGCAGATGCAGAGCTTCCAGAGCTTCACTTGGTTGAAGACTGTTCTTCGCCTTGTACCTTATTCTTCATTGATGTAATTATTTTTGTACTTGATGTACTCTTCTCATTGTTATAAGGGAAGCATTATGTAATGTATTAATGTAATCATGATGTGTTGTATCTGTGGAAATATGCTCCACAATTGTATTATGGAACTATGAATTAAATTATAATAAAATGATGAATATCTTTTCCCCTCTTTTGATCATTAATGGTTGTATGTCATCATTATGTAATCTTGGTTTTTTTTTTATTCACTTTCATTTTGATAAAAGTTTAGGGTTCGTAATGATCGTTTTGTGTACCCCAGAGGACGTAGATGACTTTGTAAATGCATAATTGCTTTTCATGTAATGTTTCGCTTTCAAAAAAAAAAAAATTACAGTGTTTTTTGTCCTTTGGAGTTCACACGGCAGGGCATTACAAAAGAAAACTTTCACGATAGTTTTGGGTTTTGGGGAAAAAGCTTCTCCTCTTTGTGTTTGAGTTGAAAAGCTTGGAAGATAGTGAATTTAAAAGGATTTGTGATGTTGGGACAACAAAGAGCTATTGGAATCTATGATTTTTGCTTCAATCTTTATCAAAATCAAGAATTTATCCAAGTTTTCTTCTTGATTTGCACTTTTCTGAATAGTAAGCTTTTGAATGTTGTTTATGTTGTTTGTTCTTCCTTGTGGTAGAATTTGTTGTTGGTTATTCTACACAAAACATTAGAAAAGAAAATTGTTGTTAGTTAGAATTGAAACAATTTAAGAAATTTTAGAGAGACGAAAACAATTAAAACCTAGCGATAATAATATTGGTTTACAATTGATTTTTTCTCTTTCTTGAATTAGATTTCTCGTCATTATTTTGTTAGATATCTTAATGGGGTTCGAAGTGTTTCTTGTCATAGCATTAAAACCTGATTTTTCTTTGGATCTTTAGTTTTTCTCTATACCAGCGCCGCTATTTCTATACAATGGAAATGGATTAGATTTCTTAAAACAATCTTCTCCCAGTTTCCTAATTCTTGCCTTGCAAATTCTTCCTGGGTTAGCCGATGCTGATCTCCATAGTCAATCCCAATTTATCCAACTCTGGAATTTCCTGGAGGTGTCTTAATATTCCTGTTTTGTAGAGAACCTTTTAGTTTATGGCCCCTCCCTATTTTTAGTTGTTTAAATTTAATATTAACTGTATTCTTACTATTACCACTTTCTTCCCTCATTCAAGTGTTGCGCGCGGCTAAATATCCTCACAGATCCTTCATTCTTTGCCTTATTAATCCTTCTTGGTAATGTCGTCGCTGATTTATTAGACTTCATATTTACAGATTGTTGTATTGCCTTAGATGTTTGAATCTTTTTAGTTACCAATGCCTTGGGCATATTTGACCTCCTGTAAGCAGCTTGCGTTGATGGTATTGAGGGTTTGAAAGCCTTGTAAATTCATTTTAGCATGGTCAGCATTATTCTCTTTAGTCGCCCATAGACTATCTGGAAAAACGTATAGGTATTTATATGAGATAAGTCAATAAACTAAATATAGATTTGTATGAGTTCCACTTTTCTTGTTATTCAATATTCATTGTTGCAAGTCTATCCCTTCATTGACAGCGATAGGAGTTTTAGAAGATTTAGATTAGTTTGGTGAAAGATGAATAATGCTACCTCCCAGCGTATGAATATTTCTTCATGCATATGATTTAAAAAATTATCAATCGCTTACTGAATTTTTTGTACTTCTTGCGCGAAGATTTTTATAATAGGATCATTATCTCTTAGCAAACAACTGAAAGTT
This sequence comes from Sequoia sempervirens, assembly GCA_007258455.2. Lineage (NCBI taxonomy): Eukaryota > Viridiplantae > Streptophyta > Pinopsida > Cupressales > Cupressaceae > Sequoia > Sequoia sempervirens. The sequence goes on from VDFB02321614.1 coordinate 12,683, forward strand.
CACTTTAGATTTGAATTACATGCGTAGAAGTTAATCTAAGATTACTGTAGAAATAAAACAGAGCATGAGTATTTCTATTTGAATATATATACTTTAGAATACATTTAATTTTATATGGTATTCTTTAAGTTCAAAGAAAGATCTTATTTGTATCGGTATATTTAAAAAAAAAGAAAGAAATAATTTTAGTATATTGAATTTTAAAAGAATGATAAATTTAGATTTGGTTACTTTAAGAACAAGTAAACATATATATATATATATATATATATATATATATGCTATAAAGAAATTTGAATGTCACTATTTAAATTTAGTTTATTTATTTAATAAAAAGTGGTCATGTTATTCTTTTATATGAATAGATAATTAATAAGATTTCATTTTAAAAGAATATGGTTATAGTTTATAAATTAATTGGTTATTACTCTAAACTATTCTTTTATTATTGTTTCAGAGTTGAGAAATCTTTTGTGGAAATTGATTGTTAGAAATTATCAAAGTAAAAGTTTAATTGATTTGTTTTATGGAATTCATAGTTTTCCAGAGGCTAGGAAGGAAACTTGTTTTGTTAAGCTTTTATTGCTTGTACATTGATGTTTAATTATAAAGATTTTAATTTGGGACTTAGCCTTGCATGATTTTTTATTACCTTTGAGGTCTTTTGGAAGTTATATGGTCTTTGATATGATTATGTTGTGTATATTCGTGGTTTATTTTTTGTGCATGATGGCTATCCTTGTTGTTGTTAGTTAGTGAAGTTTTGTATATAGGAAGAGTGGCTTTTGATAGGGGCCGAAACCCTAAGAGAATACTAGGGTAACCTATCGAAAGTAGTTAATCTAGTGAAAACCTTAAACTTAAAGTGCTAGGGGTTGGGTAGTGTTCACTTAATAACTCAGATTATTATTTTGCCTCACCTAACACCTTAGTGCTTGCATAGATTAAGGGTAGGTTGAGATGGCCTGGAATGGCATAGTCGTTCACTTTGTCCTCTCAAAAAGTGTTTCGGTTCCACATGAGTTCGTTTAGGGGCTGGGAATCGGTAGAGATTTCCAAGGTAACTCAAGACGAGGGTCGGTAATCTAGGAAGATTCACTAGGGTAACCTAGAACAACTGTGTGATGGAACTCTTATCCTTGTACATGCTTTGTGGTCTCTTGTGTAGAGTCACCTTTGGTTTTTTTGTTACCTCTAGGAGCTTGTTAGTGATCATGTGATTTAGCTATTGACATGTAGTTGTGTGATTGTCAACCATGTGGTGTTATTGTTACCCAATTTTCACCAGCGGGCTCAATCAAGCAGGGCAATCTATGTCTTCAAGTGTTCATGAAGGCCAAATGGAGCAACATTTGCATCAGGGTTACATATTTTCTAACTTGTTTGCTTCTTGTGCAGCTGCAGGGGAAAATTATTTTTTAAATTCGGCACGTGGATTAAATGTGGCTCCCATAAGGGTTGAGCCCAGCGTGCGGGTGTTCGGTTTTTATTGGGAGGGTCTTTGTCTTATGTTTTTGCCTTGCTTTCCCCCTTTTCTATTTTGTTTTGTTTTCTTTGTGCCCTCTTCTTTTTGTTCTGTCGGAGGTGGAGTTGGAACCAAAATTGAACTTTGGAACTTTCTTCGCTTGGGAACAGCTCTCGCCAACAATTGTTCATAGGGTTAGCGTCGGGGGGAGTGGTTTACATTCGGTATGATGTCCTGCCGACTGGTGGAAATCTCGTCGAGAGAGGTTATCATCGGTCAGAGGTCTTGCCGAAAGGGTTTGAGCTCGGGGAGAATGGAATGAGTTCGGTGTGATGTCTCACCGACGGGGTGAGGTCTCGCCGAAAGATGAAGGGTTCACTGTAATGTCCTGCTGAATGTAGATGTCTTGCCGAAGGAAGAGCACAGCGGTATAACTCTTGGGGGATCGCTATGAGGTCTTCCCAAAATTGGATGTCTTGCCGACGAAGGAATGCTATGATATAACTCTTGGGAGCTCGCTATGACCTCTAGCCAATAGCGATAGTCTAGGCGAGAATCTTTGACATCGGTATGACTCTGGCTACTCGCTATGAACTCTTGTCGACAGTTGTATGCTATGCCGACTGTTGCTGTGAAGTCTAATCACATCAGGGAGACACGACTAGTGTCTCACCGACATGCGATTCTGTTTGAGTAGCCTTTGACCACCTGGAAAGCCTAAGTGGCATGTGTGTAGCCAATCTGAGAAAGCCGAGGGAAAACCATTGACTATTTGACTGTTGCGAGCGGTATGGATCTGCTCTGTGATCAAAGGATGATGGATTGGTTCGATGTCTAGTGGTGTCGTCTGTGAAGAGATCTAACAGGGGAGGTCGAATGCTACTTCTCGAAGACGGTCAACTTGCAGAAAGATCTTGAGCAGGAAAAAGGCATAAAGGAAAAAACCTCAAGTCACAATGACAATTGTGGTGTCTGCTGGCGAGGGGTAGATTGACATTTATGATTATCAGAACAACCACATTCAAGGTGGCTTTGATGGAAGTTTGAGGGTAGACACGGAGGCCAGGGGTTAATGCGATTATTCCAAAAGATCTGGAGGCCATTCCTGGAGCAATCCTTCATCGACATGGACAACGGGGATACACATTTAATGCATAAGTAACTTGATTCAAAAGATCTAAGGGCGGATCTCTTTGGAGGCTGATATTTTTTGGTAAACCCTAAAGGAGGGGCCGACACATTCTTTTTGGGGGGGGTTTTGTTGTATAAAGTGGCTTTTTTGCCTCTTTGTAAGGGGGTTCTTCTTATGCTTTTCAGAGATTTGTGACTTTTGCATTCCTTTCTCAGATTAGCAAACTTTTGTAACTCATTTGGAGCATGATATATAGAATTTACCCTGGTTACCATTGATGGTTCAATTTTCCTTCTGGTTCTTGCAAAATATTGTGCATTTTTAGGTGATTGATCAAGCTACTTCGTGAAATATTTCTATTTCCTTATAGCTTTGTATCATGATTAGCATGCCTTTCTTTGCAAAAGTAGTATTATGTAGGTTACAAATTGTGTTTTACTGAATTGCACATGAACTTTTAATTTGAGAAAAAATGCTTTTCCTTCTTAAAAGTGTGTGCATGTCAAACCTGTTTGTGAAATACTTATGCATAATCTACAGAAACTTCTTGTGCAATCCCATATCCATCATCAGTATTCAAGTGTAACCTGAGTGTCTCATTGCTCTTGTCAATTTGGTGTATCACCATAGGATTTCATTTTCATTTTCATGCACTCCTCCCTTTTCCTTACAAAAATTAGTAGTTTAGGTGATACTGCTAGCATAGGAAGCTGACCTTCTTCGGAGGTTCTTTTCCATTTTTTAGGTGACCCACAACCTGGAAAATTTCCCATGTTTCTCTGAAGTATCAAGTTCTGCAACTTGATAAGGGTGCAATTTCAATAGATAACAGTTATGTCCTATTCTCTTGTATGTTTGATTGACTTGTGGACCTGATATTATCTCCTAGCACGGGGGTGGAATTTCGAGTACCACATGGTTGGGAGGAACGTGCACTATCCTCTATTGGGTTCCCTTGCAGGTTATGCAGCTCAAGACGAGATTGTTCTTGACAAGTTCCTGGATTCACTTTGTTCATGGAGTTGGACTCTGAGTGTGCTTGTGAACGAGATTGACGGTTGTATATGAACGTCATTCATATTGTATATTTTCTTGATAGTTATATGAGGCTTTATTGTATTATTATTTTGATGTTACGAGATTTATCATAATATCACTTGATGTATTTTGAATGTAACTTGATTCCATCATGATTTGTAATTGTATCATTCACTTGGAATATAGTTTATCTTTGTGTTTTATATTAATGGTTTAGTGATGTAATGGTCGTACTTGTAATTGTTTAGTAGTGTTGTCATGGAATACTAAGAACATATGTGTAGATGTTTCTTAAGTACTTAAGTTTTAATCGAATGACTTTAAAAAAAATAAAAATTGTTCGATTATTTTGTTACTTTTTGTATTGTACTCTGGGTTCCTTGGCGGGGCGTTACACATTTAATATTTATAGTGTTATCTCATCATTTTTTGAAGAAGCTTTCAAAATTCTACATTCTTTACTTGTTCTTGAAATTAGGCAATTCAAATTTTATTATGTGTGGTGAGAGGTTATATATCAGGGCTTCCCTTTGCAAGTAAGATAAAAATAAAGGGGTTGTTTGGCTCACCTTGCACAAAGCAGTTTTTCCTACATTATTGTAATTCACTAATGGATATGATCTCCTCATCTCTAGAGAGTTTGTTGTGTCTTGAAGGAGTAAAAGAGTTACTATGAGGGTACTAAGATTCAAAGTCTCTAAATATTCTATTATGGCTACAATTGGTTTATCCTTCATAGGTTATAAGAACTGTAGAGCCAATAATTCTAGAAACAAATAGCATATCAATAATTTCCCAAAAGGTTTTGAGAATTTGGTTGGATGTTAGTCTAGGTATCTTTAAGAGGCTATTCCACCTCCATAGAATGATATTTTCTTTTATATCATTGAATACTTTACCTTAGTAGGTAAATACAAATGTGTTCTCCTACCACTTCGTAGACACCATTACTCGGTTATAAGCTTCCCATTTTTCCTTTATCTATCTTTAGAATTGTCAATAATTGATGTGGTTTTAGACAAGATGGAATTGCACTTACATAAATGTCTTTTCTTCAATGTGTACATGTTTGAGAAAGATAAGTCTACCTTGCCTAAAACTAACCCTAGGGAAAGGTTCATAGTCTCAAATCCTCACAATGCCAAAAGTTACTCTACTCTAAATATGGTGACTATATAAACTATAGCCTCAAACCCCTAACGTTAGTAAGTACTTCATGATTCTTGGTGAAATTGAGACATCTATCCCCACCAAATATTATACTACACTTATTTTTCTCTTCCAAAATCTCAAAATACCTACTATGAGGGCCAACATTGGTGGAATTATTATCCCCATTCCTCTTCCTTTGGTTCATTATCCCATTGGTGTCTCCTCTATTCCTAATCCTACCCCCTAAGAGCTAATAAGAAAGGAAAATCCTCAAAGATTGAAGGTTATTCAAGGGTGATTCTTGGTGAACCTACTTATGAGGATCTCAATGCTATTATTCTCAAGAATTCCAACACTACTATGAATAATATTGAGGCAAATATAACCAATCCTAGCTTATGCTATACTTTCCTTTCTGTCACGTCTCAAACTTTGATACTGCTTGATTGTACTTTATATAGAACTGAAATATGAATGTGTGGTAGAATAAGTGTGCGATATTTGAATAAAAGAATAAATGAATGATATTTTATTTCAGAAAAATGAAATGTGATGATTATTATTTAAATTTAAATGATATAACATAGAGAATGATGAATTGTATTTCTTTGATTTTTTTTTCTTGGACACTAATCTATTAATGGGTGCCTCAGTATATATGAGATGCAGGTTTGTCGAAGACCAAGAGTGTGGTTGAGGTAGAGGAGGTTATCCACTTGGCAGGGTTAAGTTGGAATGGATCCTCTCGCATGCACACACCACTTAGTAACATATAAATTGCATTTAGGATGTTATTTGATTAATTATTTATATATTTTTACTTTGCAATGTTTATTTAAATTAATTAGTGGTAAATTAAAATGCATAGAAATAAAAGAATTAGTTTAGTATATTTTTAGTTGATGCTTTATTTGAGAATTAAGATGTTATTTATTTTATTAAATTGAGGATAATGTGTTGCATAGAAAACAAATCTTGCTTTTTTTTAAAATTAGATTTATTGGAAAACTTAGAATAAAATGGAAAAGGGGAAGATTTTCGAAAACAAGTTGATAGATAGAAAAACAATAAAAAAAATAGAAAAAGATGAGAAAAGATGATTAAAATTAGAAAAAAAGAAGAAAACAAAGCAAAATAAAGCTGGAAAAGGAGGAAGAAAGTAATAAAAAGTTTATAAAACTCTTATTTCTCTACAAGAGGATTCATTCTGAAAATTATTACTTTTCCTGTTATCTTTCTTCTTTCTCTTTGATAACAAAAATGGATGCAAAACAAGAACAATAGAATTGGATAGAAATTGGGAAAAGAAGTGGAACTAATCAGGAAAGGACAACAAAATCAAAGCAATTTCATCAAGATAGCATTGGATTCCAAGTTTTTAATCACTATTTCCATGAAACTTTACTTCAAATGTGTGTGTAAATGAATCATCTCTGTTTGCCATGAGAAAGGATTTAAATTTGCATTCAGACAAATATTTCCTTGAAAATATGTATCATTTTTCTGTCGAAAACCCAATCAAATTTTGTTATTTCTATTATATGTATATATATATATATAGACATACATATAAATATTTCTTTCTGAGTGTGTATATTTATATACATATGTATATATCTTTCTGGATATATACATATATATATATATATATAAATATATAAGTATAAATATACTGCTGCACAATAAATTCAAAACTAGTATATGAAGGTAGAATCGTTGTTTTTATTTATGCATTTCTTGGTTTGATTTTCAAAATAAATATTAAACAAATTGAAAGCAACCTTGCTGCATATGTAGGAGGCTGTGGAGAGGACAACGACCTCTCCACAGGCTGTGGCCTGTGGAGAGGGAGCTTCCCTCCCCAGAGGGGCTGCACCCATGAGGGAGCAGTCGCCCCTCATTCCATACCATGGTTTCAAAATTTAAACTTTGAAATTTTTGTTCCAAAAACATATTTTCCATGGCTGTCGTCTGCAAAATTTGAGCCTATATATTTATGTGTATATGCATAGTATGCATTTTTATATAAATGAAATCTATATTTTATGTTTATATATATATATATATACAAAAACTAATTTAATATATATTGAAACTAATTTAATATATACAAAATATGAATATGTTACATGCAATTTCTGACTTTAAATGATATTTTTGACATAGAAATCTTTTTTTCGATAGATAAGTGCTATCAAAAGGGGGATAACGCCTGATTACATAGATGATGTTTGGCTACACAAGCTAGAGATCAAACAAAAACTTAGGACTTCCCATATTACATTACTAGGTGACGGTAAATCACCGCTAGGATCCAACCCAAACCCATAACCTTATTCAGGCTACCTTCGCTGAGCCAAGACAAGCCAGAGTCCATGTATCTGGAAAATGCATCCATATTGGCATTGATGACACTCGTTTAGTATATTTCACAGGTGTTTTCCATGAAATTTCTCCTAGCTTCCATTCGTCACCTTATGGTCTCAACTTCATACATCTCTCCCACATCCTCCTTAGCTTCCATTTTGGCAGCATCAAAGAATAGCCTGAGGATGCTCACCAGACCATCCTCCACCAATTCCAATGTTGTGTTTGCCACCGCTTGTGCATAGGCCACAGCCACAAGACCCCCAGAGAGCTCCACCATTCTTTCCTGAGAGCCCAGGATGTCCACCAACAACCCGACCACAACTTCATAAACCACTCCATCGCACCAATTCCTTTCCGCTTGGTTCATGCACCTGACCACCTTCACAATCTCCTACAACACCACCGTATTGTGAACTAGAAATAACCTCCTGCACTGTTCCAAAGTTGTTTCCTTAGCGCATAGCCAACTTAACCCAAAATAGTGCACCATCCTTTGATTTTGTTTATACCTCTAACTACACTATTTGGAAAATGTGTGAAACCCCCTACCAAGCACATGTAAATATAGACTGTGAAGAGTAACAATCCTGACGATCAGTCACAACACTGTCTGCAAATTCAGACCAAATCTTAGACCAGATTTGCTTCCAGTTACCGAAGACAGCCAACATGTGACTCCCATTTCCATCGCACTGTCACAGGCCCAAGGCTACATTTGACCAGACACCTCAATGTCCCTCATTGTCCTGGTCTAGTATATCTTGCAGGCCAGGCCATCGATCCGTATGGGAATCTAGAAGAACCAGATTGTCTTGGGATACACCATAGTTTTCCATCAAGTCGGCCGCTTTATTTGCTTCTTTGTATGCGTGTGCTATGGAAAAGTCATTTAGTTTAGCCAGAAGGATTTTAATCTTCCCTATCCAATTATCCATTTTCCAACTCGGTGATTTCCCTAAGGAAATAGCCTAGATACAAATATGTGAGTCACCTTCTATTTCCATAGTGTCTATCCCTTTCTGGATACACAACTCCAAACCTAGCTCAAGTGCCTCCATTTTAGCCATGTTGTTAGAACAGATTCCTAGACATTTTGAAGCAGCCCACACACACTTACCACACTTGTCTCAAATTATGCACCCAGCCCTCGCCCGATCGGGGTTACCTTTTGCAGCCCCATCAAAATTTAGTTTCCACTTTAATCTCACCGATTGCAGCCATCAGACATCCTTCCTATTACCCCTGTCCTGCTTGTGGACCACAAGCTTAGGAATCTTGAGGTCAAACTAGGCCTTCTGTATCTCCTCATCCCACATCGTGAATCTTGCCCTAGTGCCAATGTTGATTCTATTGTTTGTCGTCTCGGTAATGGCACCCTGAATCTTGGCAATGAGAAGATCCCTACTTAGAAACTTCTCCTTGAATATGTGCTTGTTCCTCTCCTTCCATAAATTCCATACAACTAGAGCTGGTGACAACACCCATATTCCATGCCAATAACCACCTTTATTTGCAATTGACCAGCTATGCAGGAACTCCTGAAGCTTCATCTGTCTTGGTCCTTAGAATCGAAGGGTACCTTGAAGCCAATATCAACATGCAGCCGCCATAGGAAAATTGAGAAAAAGGTGGTCCACACTCTCCTCCTCACATTCACATAATGGGCAACGAGATGGGCCAACAATCCCAATTCTTTTCAGTCTTACGCCTGTAAGGCAACGTTGGTGAATGGCGACCCAAAGGAAAGCTCCAGCGTTGGGTAACACTTCCCATCTCCAACATAAAATTTCCATCCATGTTTTCTCTTCACTATGAGCAACTTGAATTCAGTAACCCAATTTAGCCAAGTATTCCTCAGAAGTAGCCCTGCACCATATAATCGTATCTTCCCTATTGCACAAATTAATTTCCCTATTGGCCAGTTCCTGAGCCACTGCCCCTTTTGCTTCTTGTGGTAAAGGCATAGCATCCACATCTTTCCATTTATACTACCCCCCAATCTCATCTACATCTGAGTACACATAATCCACCACCTTGCTTCCATACGCCTCTTATAGCCTACCCACATACTGTCCCAGATCAAACATCCCTGCCAAGCTTTTATGACCATCCCATGAGTCCATCCAAAACAAATCCTTCTAGCCATCCCCAATTCGCCACAAAAGGTGGCTGGTAATTAAGGACCTGCACTTTAATATGTACCTCCACACTGCCGACCCGCCCTCCACATTCACAATTGTTAAGATTTTAGAAGGTTCTTCATTGTCCAAATATTTGTTTTGTAGAATCTGACACCACAATTTTTCTGGAGTCTTGTACATCTTCTAGACCAATTTGGCACCAAGGGTAGTATTTTGGAGCCTTATCTTTCGCAATCCATCCCTGTCGTCCTCTTTTGTTTTGCATGATGTGTCCTAGCCAATGAGCATAATTCTTTTTTCATTCTTGGATCCTTCCCATAGGAACTTCTTCATGATCTTTTCCACGTCTTCTTCAACCTTCGCAGGTGCTTCGTAACATGACATAGTATATATCGAGATTGCAGACAATACTGCCTTTGCCATTTTTATTCTCCTAGCTGATGTGAGTCAGTTGTTCTTCCACGCCATTGCCTTGTTTCTGCATTTTTCAACCACTTCATTCCAATGTTTTGCTTTACATGAACCGTCGAAGATCTTCACCCCTAAGAATTTTGTAGGCAACTTTCCCACTTGAAATCCCAAAATTCCAGTGATAGCTTGTTGTAGCGAATGCCTTGTATTAAAAAATTAAATGCTCAATTTCTCCTTGTTCATTTTCTGGCCCGATTGTTTTTCATAATCATCAAGCACTCCTTTGATCACTCTAGCTTCCCTTATGCTTGCCTCTCCCAACATGGTAGTATCATCAACAAACTGCGAGTAGGTAATGGGTTCCACATTTGGAACCACTCGCATGCCCTTCCATTCCAACCATTGGAAGTAATCTTTGATGATGCAACTTAAAGATTCTACCATAATTATGAATAAGAAAGGAGATATGGGGTCCCCTTGCCTGAGACCATTTGTGGCTTGAAAAAAACCATGCAATGTTCCATTTACCGAGATCAAAAAATGCACTGAGGAAATACAATAGTATATGAGCTCGCACCACTGAGTGCAGAATCCCAATTTCTCCATTACCTTTTATTAAGAAGCACCAAGAGACTTTATCATACGCCTTGCATGAATCCAACTTGATTAGCATCCCAGCCTCCCTGCTTGTCTTAAGAGAATGCACCACTTCCAAGAGAAGAAGAATACTATATGTGATTTCCCTACCTGGAATGAAACCATTATGCTCTACAAAAACTATATTTCCCAGCACCAATTTGAGTCTATTTGCTAGTACTTTGGAAATCACCTTATATACAGTATTGCATAGCGAGATGGGCTGATAGTCACCAAAAGATTGACATTCAGGTTTCTTAGGAACCAACGCTATCACTGAGTTATTCAAATCCTTCACAAACCTCTTCGTCCTTCTAAAATATTCGACCAGCTTCCACAAGTCATCCCCAACAAAGCTCCAACATGACTAAAATAATTTCGCAGTGAACCCATCGGGCCCAGGTGCTTTATCCAGGTGAAGCTGAAACAAGGCACTTTTCACTTCCTCTTTAGACATCGTTCCACATAGCATTAGATTATCTACCTCATTGATCTGTCTGTTTATCGACTTCAAGATTCTACCACCCATATCTTGCATGTTTTGGCTCCCGAGCAGGTGCTTAAAAAATTCGACTGCAGCCATGCCCACTTCCTTCATGTTGTGCACTGTGAGACCTTCCATAGTTTTGATTTCTTCTATCTTATTTGCAGCCCTCCTTGCCACCACCGAGACATGAAAAAAAATTGAGTTTGAGTTGCCTTCACTGAGCCATAACTCCCTAGACTTGTCCCACCACTATATTTCTTCTCTCTTGAGGAGTTCTACCAGCTTGGCATTCAAATCCTTTTCTTTGTAGAATTCAACATTCCTCATACCTTCTTTGATTAATTTCTCATTTAGAGCTTCCAGCTCGTTTTCCACCTTAGCTTTTTCCACAAATATGTTTTAAAATTTCTGCTTGTTCCAAACCTTTAGCTTCTATTTTATGATCTAGAGTTTCTTGACGATTTTGAAGCTAATTAATCCTCCCACTTGAGCTTCCTTCCACCAGCATTCCAAAAGACCAACAAGGCCACTGTCCTGCCACCACATGTTTTGGAATTTGAAACTCATTTTTTGTAGATCCTACCGCTCAATGATTGTCAATTCAACTGGGAAGTGATCCGAAATTGACACATGTAGAATTCCAACCTATACCAGCATACCATCCTCACACCAGCTCGGAGAGACCAAAAATCTGTCCAGTCTCTTTGCAATAGCAGTAAAGTCCTTTCGCTTATTAGTCCATGTGAATACGCCATCTTTTGTTGGGCAATCAACTACTCTAGTGTCCACCACAAAGGAGATATGGGGTCCCCTTGCCTGAGACCATTTGTGGCTTGAAAAAAACCATGCAATGTTCCATTTACCGAGATCAAAAAATGCACTGAGGAAATACAATAGTATATGAGCTCGCACCACTGAGTGCAGAATCCCAATTTCTCCATTACCTTTTATTAAGAAGCACCAAGAGACTTTATCATACGCCTTGCATGAATCCAACTTGATTAGCATCCCAGCCTCCCTGCTTGTCTTAAGAGAATGCACCACTTCCAAGAGAAGAAGAATACTATATGTGATTTCCCTACCTGGAATGAAACCATTATGCTCTACAAAAACTATATTTCCCAGCACCAATTTGAGTCTATTTGCTAGTACTTTGAAATCACCTTATATACAGTATTGCATAGCAAGATGGGCTGATAGTCGCCAAAAGATTGACATTCAGGTTTCTTAGGAACCAACGCTATCACTGAGTTATTCAAATCCTTCACAAACCTCTTCGTCCTTCTAAAATATTTGACCAACTTCCACAAGTCATCCCCAACAAAGCTCCAACATGACTAAAATAATTTCGCAGTGAACCCATCGGGCCCAGGTGCTTTATCCAGGTGAAGCTGAAACAAGGCACTTTTCACTTCCTCTTTAGACATCGTTCCACATAGCATTAGATTATCTGCCTCATTGACATGTCTGTTTATCGACTTCAAGATTCTACCACCCATATCTTGCATGTTTTGGCTCCCGAGCAGGTGCTTAAAAAATTCGACTGCAGCCATGCCCACTTCCTTCATGTTGTGCACTGTGAGACCTTCCATAGTTTTGATTTCTTCTATCTTATTTGCAGCCCTCCTTGCCACCACCGAGACATGAAAAAAAATTGAGTTTGAGTTGCCTTCACTGAGCCATAACTCCCTAGACTTGTCCCACCACTATATTTCTTCTCTCTTGAGGAGTTCTACCAGCTTGGCATTCAAATCCTTTTCTTTGTAGAATTCAACATTCCTCATACCTTCTTTGATTAATTTCTCATTTAGAGCTTCCAGCTCGTTTTCCACCTTAGCTTTTTCCACAAATATGTTTTAAAATTTCTGCTTGTTCCAAACCTTTAGCTTCTATTTTATGATCTAGAGTTTCTTGACGATTTTGAAGCTAATCAATCCTCCCACTCGAGCTTCCTTCCACCAGCATTCCAAAAGACCAACAAGGCCACTGTCCTGCCACCACATGTTTTGGAATTTGAAACTCATTTTTTGTAGATCCTACCGCTCAATGATTGTCAATTCAACTGGGAAGTGATCCGAAATTGACACAGGTAGAATTCCAACCTATACCAGCATACCATCCTCACACCAGCTCGGAGAGACCAAAAATCTGTCCAATCTCTTTGCAATAGCAATAAAGTCCTTTCGCTTATTAGTCCATGTGAATACGCCATTTTTTGTTGGGCAATCAACTACTCTAGTGTCCACCACAAAGCTTCTGAAGTCGGTGGTGGCCTACGAGACACTTCAAATCCCGCCACTCTTTTTAGTCAAGTCCAAGATGGCATTAAAATATCCACTAATGATCAATTTATCCCTCAAGAAGGGATGAGAAAAATCAAGCACCGAGCACCACAGAGCAGCCTTCTCCTTAGTTTTTGTTAGGCCATAAACATTAATGATCACAAATTGGCAATTTAGACCTAGATCAAATACTTTTGTTGCCACCCAATTTGTAGAAGAGTCAATCACTTCCACTGAGACCATTGCTTCTTTCCATAAAAGTCCTAATCTACCCGCATTCCCCACAAAGTCTTGGAAGTAACTATTCCAAAGTCGACAATATTTTAGAAATTTCATCCCTTCATCGCTAGAGAGCTTGGTTTCTTGTAGCAGAATAACATTATTTGTACTTTTCTATAGATTACACCTAACAAGGCATCGCTTGTTAGGGAGCTTCAGGTCCCTGAAATTCCATGTTGTTAACTTCATTGCTTCCCAAGGGACGGGCTTCCTCCCTTGGTACTTAAGAACTTAGTGATGTTGGGGAACTTCTTCACTGCAGCCTCCTTTTCCCTAAATTTCTTGAAGGATTTATAACCACGGGTGTTCCCAGTAGTGTCAATTTTTCCCACACCCAAGTGTTTGGCAGCCAATTGAGAGATACACCTATCTTCAATGACCTCCAACACATCTTCCAGATCAACATTAGAGTCTAAATAATCACTTGCCAAAGAGGCGACCTCAGCAACCTCAATTTTCTCCTGATCAGAATTCTTCTCCTGAGGAGGGGGCATTGGCTGCGGGTCAGCCAATTGCAACCCATCATTCAATTCCTTAAGTGGATTTGCATGGAGCAGCATCCCCCCATTTGAAACCTTATCCAATTTAATTTTCCTCTCTTCGGAGGAAATGAAGGAAGATCTAGATACACTGGGAGGTATGTCCACCTTTGATTTTTCCTTCCAAACCCTTTTCATTCCTTTGTTACACTCCACCATTGCGTGACCCCAGGTTCTGCACTTGGAGCAAAAGAGATTTGTTTCTTTGACTTTGACCCCTTGAAGCCAACAAGCCCCGTTCACCATCAAACAAATTTATTTAGGAATGGTATCAATAGCTGCAATTTTCAGTCTAGCGCACTTGTATAGATCTCCTTCCAATATGCTCATGTCCATTTCTATTAGGGAACCCAAAGAGCGACCAATTTTTTCCAAACATTCTATAGTCAGTACTCCATCAGAAGGTTGTATAATCTTATCCAAACAAGCTTATCGTATGGCCTCATTTTCACCAAGTCAAAGTTTTGACACCAAGGTTGCATGTATAAGGGAGTATCATCCATACACCACATATCGCCCTCCGTGACTTGCTTCTTCTCTTCTTCATTCACAAAAACAACCAGAAAGAACCCCTTCAGTAAAAATCTTATAAGTACTTCCTTCTTCCACTGCTCTTTAATCTAGCCCTTGATCGAGGCCCTATCCAACGTCTTGCCAGTAAAGCAACAGATAAATGCATAATCCCCAAGGATGGCCGTGTTCGACTTGATTTCTTCCACAACATCAATTTCCATCAGAGCTTCATCGTTGTTTTGCTTAGGGATGTTCTCCAACATAGAAGTTTTCCACCCTTCTGGTCATTTCACTTTCCTTTCTCTCCTTCCCCTGCAATTATTTCCCAACCATCTCTAAGTCAGCCACTCCTTTTGCCTCTCGTTTGGTTTTTGCCAGGGCACCAAAAATGGACGACTCTGACTTTGGTCAAACTTCTTCAGCGAATCAAGAGAGTCGTTCCTTCTTCGAGCCGGTCCCAGACCATCCACTGAAGCCAAAGACTTAGGGGTGTCATGCCTCTTGCGCACGGTTGCGCCATCATCAATTCCCTTTTGCCAGTAAAACGAGTGGCATTTATCCACCCATTGCTCATTTAAAAAAACCCATTGAGGCAGGTTAACAGACTACGATCCCTTTAGACTTTCCATAACCACTTCATCCCCCCAACGTCACTTGGAGCCTTCGTCACTCCTCTGGTTCTTCCCTTCCTTTCTTTGAAATTCGCCAGCCTTCCCTAGTTCGCCAAATTTCGCACCTGCGCCTCCTTGTGAGCCTGCTACACTTTGCGCTATTTTTTTACCATTATATAAATCTAATTGTTAATGGCATGTATAATTTGAGTTAATTTTCTGTCTTATAGATACTTTTTTCTGAATAATGTGTATATATATAAAAACATATACTCTTATGATCATGTATATATATTCTAAAGGAATGATTTATATCTGTTATGAATGAATTTAACTTACATGATGACTTATGATTTCATATTAAATTTCAGTCAAACAATAGAAAAAACCATTGAAAGACATTGAATCACCATCTTTTTATGAGAAACATAAGAATTAAATAGTTGGATTGTTAATTGCTTTGGACAATTATTTATTGGATATTTCCTTGTCAATGAAATTGAAATCTTGTATAACATTTAGAGAACTTGATGATGAAACTATACTAGAAAGAGCTGAATGATTAGAAAACGCTCAAAATATTATAAACATGAGAAAATTGTGCTACATGTATTTCTTTTATGAAACCACTTCTAGGACATGATGTCGAATGTGGGCTTCCAGAGATGATAGTTTTCCTTTTCAAAACTATCATTTTTATTCTTTTATTTGCTTGGCCAAGCTAGATGCACCATTAAAACAGATGGATTAAAAAGCCTAGAATTTATATATATATATATATATATATGTCTTTGCCACATCTTGATAGCGAGTAACATATCATTCTAGTGTTAGGAATTGCATATAGGCTACAGGCTTGCATCGAGAGTTCCCTTCTGCTTCTTCGTTCTAGGTTGCTAGGCTCCTTGCGCAAGCTCATATTTTTCTTCGAGCTAGGAAGAAATCCAGGGAAGTATTATGCTTCGTGGTTGGGTGGAAAAGGCGCCTAGACTCACTCTTGGTCTCGGCTTTGGCATAAGACAAAGCAGTGTCATGGCAGTCGAGCATTGAGGATTCCTCATCATATGGATACTTATACACATTTCTTGTATTACTTTGTATGGCTTGCATAGCCAATTGTAAACTTAACTTGTGAACTTGAAGTAATCATTGATATGTACTTATATCTGTAACATTGAAATAGATGTTGTAACACCACTTGGTGTAATTTTTACATTCAGCATTGTAATTGCCTTGGAACAATCTTATTAACATATATATATTGTTTCATTATTCTTATGTGGAAATGAATCTTGTATCAATATCTTTAATTGGAAATGTGAATATTCTTTGAGATTTCCATGTTTAGTATGTAAGGTTGATGTATCTTTACATTTGGTATTAGAGCGAGGTTAAACTCTAGGACCTACGCCTAATTACACTGAATGTTATGTGTTCCAAAGTAATTCTGATGGATTTTAGAACTTATCAATGTGGAGGTGGGTCCCATGGTGATTTGAGTGACCGATTGGATCATATCGTAGCCCTGCTAACTCAACAGGGGACTAGGATTGACAGTCTGGAGCAAGCAAGACAAATAGGTCCATCAAGGCCAAACTCTGGTAGAAACATAAATGAATCAAATGGATAACAACTTGAGTCTGAAGGAAACCTAGGCAAGGTAGTTGAAGAGTTGGGAAAGGACCTCAAGAAGGTCACCCCACCAAAATATGATGGAAAAACCTTTGGGGATGGAGTAGAAGCATGGATGATTGAGATGGAGAATTATTTTTCCCTATGAAATCTATCCAATGAAACTAAGGCTGAATGGGGATCATATCAACTATTGGGTGAAGTTGCCACTTGGTGGGAGAATGAAAAGGCATAAAAATAGTTTTTACATGGCAAAGTGACTTGGGAACAATTTTTGCAGATGTTCAGAAAAAAGGTGGCTACCATAGTCATACTTTGACAAAAATATAATTGAATTCGAGACTCTCACTCAAGGGGGAATGGCGGTAACTCAATATTGGGAAAAAATTTCCCACTTGCTCAAATATCTACCCCAGTACCAGCTTGACGAGAGGTTCCAGATTCATAAATTCATCCTATGGCTTAGACCTCAAATTGGAGTTGAAGTTGACATTCATAATCCTTCTTCTATGGATGAGGCTTTTGAGAAATGAACCAAGCAGGAACAAAAGATACAATAGGTTGCAAACTACAAAAAGAGCAGAGAAGCTAAATATGGTAACAAGAAGTCACTAGGAAGCAATTAGAATAACCGTAATCAGAATCAAAACAATCAAGGAAATAACAACCATCAGATTAGGAATCTCAAGAGGGGTAACAATTCTTAGGACCGCAATGATGGGAATTAGAACAATAAGAGGGAAAACTACAACAATAATAACAACAATAACATGAGAGATGCTTTAGATAGACCTAGAGCACCCCACAAAGGTTGTTACATATGTAGTGGTGAGCACTATGCTAGTGTGTGCCCTCAAAGAGAAAATAATCAGAAGAACAAGAACCAACATCACATCCATGCGACGGTTGATAATCACCAAGCTGATTTCCAGGCTATGCCAATCCAGTTCACAGGTAAGCTTTTTAGATGTCCTGTTTCCATTTTAATTGATACGGGTGCCATTGAGTGCTTTGTGGACCCTCATATTATTTCAAAATTACCTATTAAGCCAAGATATATGTCTAAATCATGGAAGGTTCAATATGGGAACCGGGTAGAGAGAACAATAGAACAATGTCTAGCCAGCAGTGAACTTGAACTTCCTAGCTCTGAGACACAGGTTAACTTGTATGTAGCATCCCTAGGGTCGTATGATGTAATATTGGGAATTAATTGGTTAAATAAGCATAAGTCCATTATTGATTATGAAGAGAAGACAGTGAAATGCTTAGATGATCGAGGTAACCGTGTTCAAATTCATGGTTTAAAGAAGCCCCTATAACTCAGGCAGATATTTGCCATGCAGTTAAAGAAAGCTCATAGAAAAGGGTGCACTATCTATGCAATAAAGGTTAGGGATTTGGATAGCTCAGAATTGTCAACTAATGATCATCCTATTCTAAAGGAATTTCAAGATGTTTTTCCTGATGAGTTGACTGAGCTACAACCTAAATGAGAGTTTGAATTCTCAATTGACTTGTTACCTAGAATTGAGCCTCAGTCAAAGGCACCATATAGGATGAACACTAATGAATTGTATGAGTTGAAGGCCCAGTTACAAGAGTTTCTTAACTAGGGATTTATCAGGCCAAGCCTGTCTCCATGGGGAGCACCTGTTATATTTGTAAAGAAGAAGGATGGGACCTTAAGGTTGTGTATTGACTACAAAATGCTAAATAAGGTTACCATAAAAAATAAGTATTTGCTTCCTAGGATAGATGAACTTTTTAATCAGATAAAAGGGGCTAAGGTATTCTCGAAGATTAATCTGCAATCACGATACCATTAGCTAAGGATTAAAGATGAGGACATTTTCAAAACTACTTTCAGGACCAGATACGAGCACTATGAGTTTACGGTGCTACCGTTTGGGCTAACTAATGCCCCCAACAACTTTTATGAATTTGATGAACAACATCTTTTGAGACTGCTTAGATGACTTTGTGTTAGTGTTCCTGGATGATACCTTAATATATTCTAAGTCAAAGGAAGAGCATGATAAACATCTGAGGATAGTGTTGCAGTGCTTGAGGGACCACAAGCTTTATGGAAAAATGTCTAAGTGTACATTCTACCAGACTAAGGTGCATTATTTGGGACATGTTATTTCAGCTAAAGGGATAGCAATGAACCCAGATAAGATAAAGGCAATCATGGAGTGGCCAGCACCACAAAATGTATTTGAATTTCGCAGCTTTATGGGACTTGCGGGCTATTATAGGAAATTTGTTCAGGGTTCTCAACCATTGCAACACCCCTCACTGCACTCCAAAAGAAAGGAAACAAAATTGATTAGAGTGATAAGTGTGAGAAGGATTTTCTAACACTAAAGGAGAAACTTACCTTTGCACCTATTTTGATTGTGTTGAATCCAAATGGGCACTTTATAGTGATAACGAATGCCTCGAGAGAAGGTGTAGGAGCAATGCTTATGCAAGAAGGACAGGCGATGTCATACGAGTCTAGGAAACTAAAACAACACGAATTGAACTATGCACCACACAATTTGGAGTTGGCTACCATAGTGCATGCACTTCAAATGTGGAGGCATTGCCTTTTAGGGAAGCCTTTTGAATTAAAGATAGACCATTCGGGATTACAATATATTTTCACTCATCCCAACTTTAATGCTCGATAGAGACGATGGTTGGAGTTTTTGAGTGAGTATGACTTTAGCATAGAATATATAAAATGGAAAGAAAATAGAGTTGCATATGCCCTAAGCAGGAGGAGACATCTTGCAACTATGGTTACGATAAGGTCAAATTTTAGACAACAAGTGATCCAAGCTTTATCTGGAGATGAGCATCATGATAAGGTGAAACAAGCCCTAGAGAAAAACCCTTCAGATCGTCGATATGATGGTTATTTGTTTGAGATTGATGGAATTTTAAGGTACCAGGGATGGATGTATGTGCCTAATGTGTAGGGATTAAGGGAGTTGGTATTAACAAAATTCCATAATGCACCGTATTCAGGGCACCCCGATGTAATGAAAATGATGGAGGGACTTAGACCATTATATTTCTGGCTAGGACTTAAGAGAGATGTAATTGCTTTTGTAGCCCAATTCTTAGAATGTCAGCAGGTTAAGTTTGAACATGTGCATCCGGCAGGACTTCTATACCCACATAGGGTACCAGAATACAAATGGCGGGTAATCACTATGGATTTTATTCAGGGGTTGCCTATGACCAAGAATTGACATGATGTTATCTTAGTTGTGGTTGATAAATTGAAAAAAGTAGCTCACTTCATCCCTGGAAATATTAAGGATGGCTCATTGGTCTTAGTGAAGAAGTTTGTGTAGGAGATTTTTCAATTGCATAGAGTGCTAGAGATGATCATCTCTGATCGTGACACTCGTGTGACTTCCAAGTTTTGGACTACATTGAATGCTTCATTGGGAATGAAACTAAACTTTAGCTTAGCTTATCATCCAGAGACCGATGGTCATACAAAAAGGGTGAATAAGGTAGTGGAGGATCTCCTCAGGATGTATTGTATGGATCAACAACATCAGTGGGAGGAGTATTTACCTTTAGTAGAGTCTGCATATAAAAATTCATATCACGCCTCTCTAGGAATGACACCTTTAGAGGCTTTGTATGGCCGTAGTCGCACACCTATCAATTGGGATAAGGTGGAAGACCAAATTGTTACTGGGGCAAAGATGTTAAGAGAAATGGAGGATTGGATGAAGCTAATCAAGGAAAAATTGAAACAAGCTTCAGATTGTCAGAAGAGTTTTGTAGATAGGAACCAAACCTTTAGATAGTTCTTAGTGGGAGATAAGGTCTTCTTGAGGGTTTGACCGCAGAAGAGTTCAAATTCTTTTGGCAAGAACTCTAAGCTTTCCCCTAGATATGTTGGGCCATTTGATATTTTGGAAGTCATCATTCCAGTTGCTTATAGGCTTGCTCTACCACCAACTCTCTCTCATATACATAATGCCTTCCATGTTTTTGTACTTAAGCCATACCATCCGACTGTTACTCATATCCTTGACTGTAATGCATTGCAGGTTTAGGATCCAGGGATGGTGCTAGTGGAGCCCACCAGGATTTTGGAAAAGTGCAACGTTAAGTTGCGAAACTGAGATGTTGTGTAGTATAGGGTGTAGTGGGACCAGTATTCGGTGGATAGTGCCACTTGGGAAAATGCAGAAGATATAAATAGATATTTTCCGCATTTGAAAGTCTAGCATACTTTCTATTTTATGCTTATTATGGCTCTTTTATAAACTGGTTGTTTTAGACTACGTTATGTAGATGTTTGTAATAAGACATCGAGACGATGTCTCTTCCAAGTGGGGAAGGATGTCACATCTCAAACTTTGATACTGCTTGATTTTACTTTATATAGAACTGAAATATGAATGTATGGTAGAATAAGTGTGTGATATTTGAATGAAAGAATAAATGAATGATATTTTATTTCAAAAAAATGAAATGTGATGATTATTATTTAAATTCAAATGATATAATGTAGAGAATGATGAATTGTATTTCTTTGATTTATATTTCTTGGACACTAATCTATTAATGGGTGTTTGAGTTTATATGAGATGCAGGTTTTTCAAAGACCAAGAGTGTGGTTGAGGTAGAGGAGGTTAGCCACCTGGCAAGGTTAAGTTAGAACGGATCCTCTCGCATGCACACACCACTTAGTAACATATAAATTGCATTTAGGATGTTATTTAATTAATTATTTATATTTTTTTACTTTGCAATATTTATTTAAATTAGTTAGTGGTAAATTAAAATGCATAGAAATAAAAGAATTAGTTTAGTATATTTTTAGTTGATGCTTTATTTGAGAATTAAGATGTTATTTATTTTATTAAATTGAGGATAATGTATTGCATAGAAAACAAATCTTGCTTTCTTTTAAAATTAGATTTATTGGAAAACTTAGAATAAAATGGAAAAAGGGGAAGATTTTCAAAAACAAGCTGATAGATAGAAAAACAATTAAAAAAATAGAAAAATATGAGAAAAGATTAAAATTATAAAAAAAAACAAAAAACAAAGCAAAATAAAGCTGGAAAAAGGAAAGAAAGTAATAAAAAGTTTATAAAACTCTTATTTCTCTACAAGAGGATTCATTTTGAAAATTATTACTTTTCCTGTTATCTTCTTCTTTCTCTTTGATAACAAAAATGGATGCAAAACAAGAACAATAGAATATGATAGAAATTAGGAAAAGAAGTGGAACTGATCGGGAAAGGACAACAAAACCAGAGCAATTTCATCAAGATAGCATTGGATTCTAGGTTTTTAATCACTATTTCCATAAAACTTTACTTCAGATGTGTGTGTAAATGAATCATCTCTGTTTGTCATGAGAAAGGATTTAAATTTGCATTCAAACAAATGTTGCCTTGAAAATATGTATTATTTTTCTGTAGAAAACCCAATCAAACTTTGTTATTTTTTTTATATGTATATATATATACATACATATAAATATTTCTTTCTGAGTGTATATATATACATATATATTCATATATACATATGTATATATCTTTCTGGATATATATACATACATATATATAACTATATAAGTATAAATATATCGTTGCACAATAAATTCGAAACCAGTATATGAAGGTAGAATCGTTGTTTTTATTTATGCATTTATTGGTTTGATTTTCAAAATAAATATTAAACAAATTCAAAGCAGCCTTGTTGCATATGTAGGAGGTTGTGGAGAGGACAACGACCTCTCCACAGGGGCTGCGTCCATGAGGGAGCAGCTGCCCCTCATTCCATACCATGGTTTCAAAATTTAAACTTTGAATTTTTTGTTCCAAAAACATATTTGCCATGGCCGCCGTCTACAGAATTTGAGCCTATATATTTATGTGTATATGCACAGTATGTAGTTTTATATAAATGAAATCTATATTTTATGTTTATATGTGTGTATATATATATACATAAACTAATTTAATATATACGAAATCTGAATATGTTACATACAATTTTTGACTTTAAATGATATTTTTGACATATAAATTTGATTGTCAATGACATGTATAATCTGAGTTAATTTTCTACCTTATAGATACTTTTTTTGAATAATGTGTATATATATATGATTATATATATATATATATAAACATATACTCTTATGATCATGTATATATATTCTAAAGGAATGCTTTAAATCTATTATGAATGAATTTAACTTACCTGATGACTTACGATTTCATATTAAATTTTAGTCAAACAATAGAAAAAACCATTGAAACACATTGAATCACCATCTTTTTATGAGAAACATAAGAATAAAATAGTTGGATTGTTAATTGCTTTGGAAAATTATTTATTGGATATTTCCTTGTCAATGAAATCAAAAACTTGTATAACATTTAGAGAACATGATGATGAAACTGTACTAGAAAGAGTTGAATGATTAGAAAATGCTTGAAATATTATAAACTTGAGAAAATTATGCTACATGTATTTCTTTTATGAAACCATTTCCGGGACAGGATGTCGAATGTGGGCTTTTAGAGACGATAGTTTTCCTTTTCAAAAATATCATTTTTATTTTTTTATTTGCTTGGCCAAGCTAGATGCACCATTGAAACAGATGGATTAAAAAGCCTAGAATATATATATATATATATATATATGTGTGTGTGTGTGTGTGTGTGTGTGTGTGTGTGTGTGTGTCTGCCACATCCTGCTAGTGAGTAATATGTCATTCTAGTGTTGGGAATTGCATATAGGCTACAGACTTGGATTGAGAGTTCCATCTTGCTTCTTTGTTCCAAGTTACTAGGCTCCTCGTGCCGGGTTGGAGTTTTCTTCGAGCTAGGAAGAAATCCGAGGAAGTATTATGCTTCATGGTTGGGCGGAAAAGGCGCCTGGACCCACTCTTGGTCTCGGCTTTGTGGAAGACAAAGCAGTGTCATGGCGTTCAAGCACTGAGGATTCCTCATCATATGGATACTTATACACATTTCTTGTATTACTTTGTATGGCTTACATAGCCAATTGTAAACTGAACTTGTGAACTTTAAGTAATCATTGATATGTACTTATACCTGTAACATTGAAATAGATGTTATAACACCACTTGGTGCAAACTTTTACATTTGACATTGTAATTTCCTTGGAGCAATCTTATTAACATATATATATATATATATTGTTTCATTATTCTTATGTGGAAATGAATCTTGTATCAATATCCTTAATTGGAAATGTGAATATTCTTTGAGATTTCCATGTTTAGTAAGTAAGGTTGATGTATCTTTACACTTTCCCTAGACACTAAAATAAAAGCCCTTGAGGATGACTTAAATTTGTATCCTCAAGTGGTTTAAAAATGAAAATTAAAGAATGAAAATTAGGATGGAGGCTCTTTTTGAAAAGGTGAATGGGGATGTTATTGGACCTAAGGTTAGAGTTAAATTCTCTAAAATGGAGTGGACCAAGACCTATAATTTTAACATTTTATCCTCAAATATTAACTATCTCAAAAAGAGAATGTAAAGGTTCGAAGGTAAATGAAATTCTCTAATGGCATTCCTTGACAAGTTTATCTCTCTCTCTCTATATTACCACTATTTATAATTTTTTACCAACATTACTATTCTACATGACAACTTCCTTGAGAGGAAAGGTTAGGCTTCTCTTTTGAATAGTCGAAGTAAAATGACCCAACTTCAACAAATGTAGAAGATGTTGTGATGGTTTAATTGGATGAGTATGTTGTGAAAGAACATTTAGATTTCCTAAAGGAAGAATATGATGTTAT
Organism: Sequoia sempervirens; assembly: GCA_007258455.2. Classification (NCBI taxonomy): domain Eukaryota; kingdom Viridiplantae; phylum Streptophyta; class Pinopsida; order Cupressales; family Cupressaceae; genus Sequoia; species Sequoia sempervirens. The sequence goes on from VDFB02321614.1 coordinate 37,184, forward strand.
CATAGAACTAAAAGACTTGTCTAATAATTAAGTTTTTATTTTTGTGTGTTTGTTGCTAGTGTATTTTTTTGCTACTATTTTTTCTTTTTTCACAAAGTTCAATCTCTTTTGATTATCTTAGGGATTTGTAGATTCATAGTGACTTTTGTAGAAGGGTTCGGGCCATTTCAAAACATCACTTTTACAAATAATATCAAAAAATAAGGATTTTTGTAATATTTTAAGTAGAATCTACAAAACAAGGATCGTTGATTTGATCAGGGAATCATTCAATTTATATTGAATATTTAATATTAACTTGAATTAGTATTGTTAGAATACAAAAGATATGTCATGCATCTAGATAAAAATACACACTATGTCTCAATTGACAAGACACTTGGACATCATCTTTACTTTATTCATATATTAACTTTGAAATTTTGTAATGAAAAGTTGTTTATAAAGTAAGTACTTCCAAAGTTTTAACTCTTAGAATAATTGTTTAATATTGTTTAAAAATAGATTATGGTATTAGAAACTTAAAACTTCTTAATAATAACATTAAGTCAAAAAATTGACTTAGTGACGATCTCTTAGAACCATTGCGAGGTTTATATATGATAAAAAACTCAATCGTCAACTAAAAATTTCCTTATTATCTCGTCAATTCTATCACATGGATTCTATAAAGATTTCAAAAAATATATTTAAAAATATGGCTGACATGGGATCAAGAATGCAAATGCAAACTCACTATAGCAAGAAAGTATCAAAGAGGAATAACTACAAAGCCTTCTTGCCAACAAACTAAAAAAAAAATTAATTCAAACACTTCCAATTCATCAATAGGTATAACATATATAATCATAGCGACTAAGTAGATTTATATCAATGTGAGAGACCTTTATCAACAATCAAACAAGATATTACCAAAATTATAGAAAATATCTTAACTAATAGTCAAACAAGCTATTTCCTAATAATGGAGCGTCCATTAATTGTATTTAATTAATTTATGCTAGGGGAATATATTCATAGGCATTGTAAAATAGATGTAATTATTGAATTTTGGAGTTGCTTAGTTAGTAGTTTATCAGTATTCTCAAACTCCAAACCCTCCCATAAATAACAATGATTGATGATTTATTAAGGGTTAAACCAAACATAACAAGGACTTCATATATAACACTCATTCATTGAACATTTAAAATACTTTGTTCATATTTACATATTTATCAAGTTATATCATCTCTAGCTATCTAAATCTCATCAAAAAACATTATGTAAAATAATAATTATACATTTATCCAATCAAGGAAAGGTTAAAGTGAATTCTTGATAGGGTCAAGAGTTCTTAAGATAAGCTTCAAATATGTATATAAGGTGACAACAACCTTAAAATATGTTTCTTATTAAATTAAGATATTTGATTACAATAAGTCCCCATTGATCTCTATATTCTCACAACACCCACAAAATTAAACAATCTCTCTTCCCACAACTCTCCATTCAACTTGCCCCCACCTTCCCCTTTTATGCACCAAAATAACATATAATACTCTCAAAGGTTTCTCAAAGCTAATTGCATCATTACATGCAACAATTTTTACATTAACAATAGAGCAAAAATAATGGTTGAGGTAGTTGCACATGTGGGAAGGATTCACTATGATTACTTCTTGCACTAAAACTAAAACTCAAAAAACAACTCAATTTAGTATATTTTACCTCTTAACTCATCGTTTACTCATTGCAGAGCTAAAGTAAAACCATGAGTTAGGGATAGATTGCATTAAAAGCCTCGATAATCTTAAGTATAATAAAAGCTCATTAATATTTTACAATCATGTTATGCATGAATCACAAATAAATAATAATTATTCTTTGTTTAAAGGCATTCACAATACTTGTGAATAGATAACTAGCAAATTAGCAGTGGCGAATTTATTTACATTCAAATGTTCAAGGAATGTAATATCCTTAAACTTTTTCTATATAATCATTATTCAAGGCATAGCCCAAAGGATGTTAGATATTTACTAGTACAATCTTAATTAAAAGTAGTATCAATGAGCTTCATGTATATATATGTTTGGTACTTTATAATGAAAATTCTAGTTCATATGTTTTTTGGTAGGAGTCTTAGTATGGTTTAAGGCCTAAATCCTTAATAGGATTTCCAAACACCAAGTTCACACCTTAATCGTGTCTAATCACAAGGATATTTGTCACACTTGACAATGACTTATTACCATATATATTGAATAGAAAAATAATATAGATGGGCATAGCCACCAAGCCATTGCTAAAATTTGATTAATAAATTAGCCAATCCAAACTCAAAGATCATGATAAATATATGGTGGTAAGAAATTGTTGAAGGAAATTCATGTGTATGCTAACACTTAATTAAATAATATATTAGCAAAAAATGCAAAGTAATAAAATCATTTTGCTCCATACAAATTGTAGCATAGAAAAATGTATCTCTTTACATTTTCACACTTTGTTTGGGCCCTCCTAATTAAATTGGACTTAATTAGGAATTAATAAGCCCTATTATTCATTTACAAGCCTAATAAATTACATTTTTCAAAGGGGAAACTTGACAATAATTAATGCTAATACATAACACTTCACCTTGAGAAATGGGTGCTATAGGAATAGAGACTTGGGACCCATTCACCCATGGGTGAATGGGTCCTCTCTAGGCCTTTGAACCTAAATTTAAAATATGTTTTTGGTGGTATTTTAAAGTCCCTGAATCCATATTTCAATGTCGTCTTATAATATTTGAATTTTGAGAAATTAAGGATACTAAATACAAGGTTATTTTCTAAGTTTCACCTAGAGTTTCAAGAGCATTTTCAAGTGAGAAAGTATAGAAAAGTTGATAATCAAGAGAATTCAAGAGCAGATATATTAGCGATTTGTTGCAACAATCAATATCCAATCATCATGTCAAAGTATTCTTGCATCATGCATGTTTTTGGAGCTAACATTGTGATGTACGTTTCAACATCAAGTTCAAGCATTCAAAGCATTATTTCAAGCATCAAGATCCACATCCATTGAATCCATTTCATGCAAGTTGTAATTCTTCCAAGATCTCCATTGCCAAGGTTTATTCAATGGTTTGTTGAATTGCAACATAGCATTGTTCATTCTTCATTCCTTTCATGCTTTCATTATTTCAATTCAAGGTTTAATCACCCAAACGGGGTTTGACCAAGGAAAACCCCCATTCACCAAAAACAAACATTTTTTGTCTCTTGTATTTGTGTTGCATATTTTAGGCTGAAAAAAGATTGAAGACCTCTTGAAGGGAAATATTGGAAAATTTGTCAAAGTTCTTATCTCACATAAAGTCACCTACAAAAATTATTTATGAATTTCTGATACTAAAACCTGGACAAATCAAAAGCTACAAATTTGTATCAAAGGATCTTGAAAGATTGCTTAAAACCATAACAAATGACCCATTCTCCCATGGGTGAATAAGTCTCAGACAACCTTCAGAAAGTGCCTTTTGGTGATTGGTAAACATCAATCTGCCCTTCTCATATCTACAATAAGTTTTGTGTTTCATCAATATTGAGTTTTATATTACTATTGTAAGTTTGAATTGGCATAATTAGGTTGATTTTCTATTTTTTGTTTTTCTCCCAAAAGTGTTGTTCAGCCTTGTACCCCCATCCTCAAGCATAAGGAAATCAATAGATTCTCACATTGAGTTGATTCACCTAAAGGTTGTTAGTAAATTCTTTGTGGGGATCTCATTTCCTAATAAAATAAAGGAAAATTGGTCTATCTATATCATTTTGGTGAACCCCCCTTCCTTTTCCCCTAAACCTATTTTATGTTGTTTCATTCCCGTGAACATGACTTTTGAGCATCATAAATTTATGCTTTTGGAATCCATTTCAGTCCTAGATATAGGATTTGCATTACTTTACATTGCATTGCATTGATTTGCATCTTGTTTAGGGTTGTTTACTTACATTTATTTGCATCTCATTTAGGGTTTTAGGTTTGCATTTTTACATTCTTTAAAATCTCAAAAATTCAAAAATATCAATAATTTTGTATAGTGCTTACATAACATTGCATGATCAGTCATTTACATCAAAAAATTGAATCAAAATTGCATCTCAAATTAGGTCTTTTTGCTTGTCATTTAGCATTATTTTGCGCTTGCATTTAGATATGATTTTCCATAAATCTAAAACTGCAATCACCTATTTGAAACAAATACCTGAAAGCATAAAAATCAACTAAAAAATATGTAACTTAAATTTTAAAAACCCTGAAGCAAGACCCACTCGCC